>CM030832.1:27897085-27907085 GCA_018105865.1 Metaphire vulgaris | reverse complement strand
AAGAAGACAAACACGTAACGAAACCGGTGAATAACTGTGAGACCAACCTAGAAACGTGTTGCTTATGTACTCGGAGACTTGGCTTCCGGATTTACTGGATTCCGCTAAATGACTCAGCTCTTTGTTTAGCATTCGTTTGAACTGAAAACAGAAACACGGTCACTGTTTAGGCCTAAATCCAACATTACACACACACACACACACCGCTTAATATCAAAACATTGCCTTATAACCTAATACTCTCAAGATCACTCTAGAGTAGAAATCTTTCTTGAAATCTGCCGTGAGAATTTTTGCTGCCGATTCATTAATTTTTGGGCATAATGAAGAAGGAATGAGCACGAGAAATGCAGAGAAACACCTATGTAGACTGCCTACGAGAAGGAATTGAGGGAGTAAAGAACAACATCGAATTAATTAATAAGAGGATGTCAAGATGGAACAAAGTGGAAATCCATGTTCGCTAACGTAGAAATGCACAGCACCTAAAGAAGAAAGGCAAAATACGTCATCGTCGTCTCCATAATTTTGAGATTACAGGCGTCCTCTTTGATCTCACGATCTCATACTACCGCCGCCCCGCCCCCAACTACTCCCGTTCACGGTCCATATAGGGGGACCAGGCCCACGTCCCCCCCCGAGTCTACGCCAATCAATATTTCCTGCTGTTAGTGTCATTAATAAAATTTCAAAAGCCTTAAGCGAATAAAAGCAAAAACATCGGAATTCATTCAGTAGACTGTATACGAGGGATGCACAGCCCGCCAACATGCTCGGTCCGACCCCCGGAGCAAATTAAAACAACGCAGAAAACTGGTGCGAGAACAGTAATTTCGTTATACAAATTATACATCAACTGACTGGGCTATCCGTATCAGTTGGGTTGCACTAATCCTTGTGTCAAGCAGAATTTCATTTGCAACATTTATTAAAGCTAATTTTGTTTGAGTTGCAGGTTTGTATAAAATACAGTATATTATAAATCGTAAGGCATGCATTTTGAGATTACGGTCTTCAAGTAATCTAAGAATGTTCAGTTTGGCCCATGGCCTAAAAAGGGTTGTGTACCACGTGTATACAATCTGAGTCGTTGGTTTAGCATTGACTGTGGTTCTTGCCTTCATGCTCGCCATATCAGACACCGAGCGATGGGTCTGAACGGCTTCCAGTTGGTCAAGACACCAATCCAAATCTCCGAGAATTTGCTGACTCAGATCGCGATATCTGGTCTCTGCGAAACGACACAAGTGAAACCTACTGTATACAGTCTAATCTATTCTTGAGCTTCTATAGCGCCACTTCATAATGCACCGAAGCATCTGCCGATGACACGCTAAACCACAACCGCACATGATTAATTTTAGGTCAGATTCGGGATATCAAGACGGACAACCAGATGTGGTGGCTATCCAAAATATGGGCGTAGGCCTACATGTACGTAGCGTTACAGTCTACGGTTTCAGTAGCAAAACGACAAAGCGTGTGGCCTACAACAGTAATCTAGAGTAATCTGCCGTTGCTTTCTCCAGACCCGCGTTTTACCTTCGAAGCTTAGCGCTGCTGCTGTCAATTTATCCACGCATAAGAGACGAACACCTGAGTTAGGGGCCCGCACCATGCACGACTAGTTCCCAGGACGGGTCGCACATCCGAGATTAAGCCGCGCTCCTCAAGACTGCTTAACTTTGGTGTTCTAATGGGAACCGGTCGAACAACGCCAATTGTTTGTATCATATTCATTATTAAAATACAAATTGATGTATTGTAGACCGACCTATATATAAGCAACGTAAACATTAGGTGACACGACAAAAATGAAGATCCATGATAACAGATATAGCTGAATGATAAATGAAATAGGCCTGTCTGAATCCCCTCCCCCCTCACAGTATCATAACTGTTTTCATAAGGGCGTCATAGAAGGGTTTCCAGCTAATATTATCTTCCAATTATCTCGGCTTCATATACTTGGGGGTTTTTCATTGTCAATCCGTTGATTTTACAGCTCCTCTTCATTTTACAATCAGTGGACGGAGTCGATCTGACGTATTACCTTCGGAGCAGGTGAGACAGGTTACTCAGTGCTCATGCAGTTCAGGTAGATTCTGAATATAAACCTACCTGGTAAGTTCTGGCAATGTTGTGGCTGCGACGGAATAACAGAATAACGATTATCTCTTGTTTCGCCGGCGCTATTCGATGTTCGTCGATCTCTGTGAAGTTAAATATAGTCTTCTGCAATACTCCGTTACCACAGTGACTACGGCAAGTTAACACTGACCAACCAACTATCAAGGAAAAAACTGATCGAAGTACAGTTTCAACTCACCTACAATGACATACGTACATGACACGTACACACATATATACATGCATACATACACGTATGAACACATTCGCACATACACCATATACGCATACATGCATATACACATATATACATATATGCATATATATATACATGCACACATATATGCTTGCAAACATACATACAGTACATATATAAATACATATGCACACACCTATACACATACATAT
The DNA here is from genome assembly GCA_018105865.1 of Metaphire vulgaris. Classification (NCBI taxonomy): domain Eukaryota; kingdom Metazoa; phylum Annelida; class Clitellata; order Crassiclitellata; family Megascolecidae; genus Metaphire; species Metaphire vulgaris. The sequence goes on along the minus strand of CM030832.1, from coordinate 27,904,547 downwards.
TTACCTATATATGAACATAAACATTTATACATGCATGCATACAGGCATGCATACATGCATACAGATATACATGCACACAGTGTTTTATCCAGACTCCAGGCCTTTGGGGGGGTTGCCTTGGCTGGAGGGGAAGAGACACGGTTCAATGCAAAATTTTGTGTCAGTGCTGGGATTGGGGGGGGGGGGGATTTTGTGGTTTGGGGAATCTCCCCATAACAGACCTGGATAAAACACTGGTATGCAGATATACACTGTACAATGTACGCGTGGAGTTTTGCAGAGATGAGTTTTCGTTAATTATTACTGAACGGATGGAATCTGACGCTCTGTGTTATACGCGGCAACTGGTTTAGCCGCTGATCGGTTTTCGAAGAACAATGACCGGCAGTGTTAAGTAAAAGAAACGACGAACGGAATACGGCGTCCTTCGAAGGCCGATCGTCCGCCGGGGGGCAAGAGGCCGAAGCGACGCTCCGACCGACGTCCGTCGGGAAAGACGTCGACGGCGGGGAAGGGGGCTTAGACGACAGGGAAAGTGGCGCATTAGCAGCGCTGTGGAGGAAGAGGAGGAGGAGGAGGAGGAGGAGGAGGAGGAGGGACGGGAAGGATTTACCGACGACGGGAAGACGGAGTGGAGAGGGGAAAAGGAGTGACGGATACTGAGAGGGTTTTTTGGTTCGGTTTGCCCCCTTGCCGAACAACGCGAAGGCGCCAAGAGAACCGTCAAAAGCGCAATATGAGAACGAGGCGGAGTTAACCACAGCGAGTCTAAACGCGTGCGGGGAAGACTCCGGCGGAGATTTCACAGGATGTAGGCCAGGCAGGCCTAACGAAATGCAGACCTAACTTACGTCAGAAACAAGACAAAAAGACAAAGAGGGTGGCGACCCCGAAAGGAAGATGGGCGGATGACGGATGACGTGGAGAAGTGGACACAGGACTGCAAATGTCAGCAGCAATCAGGAAAACACAGGACAGACGTTGCTCGAGTAAGGAAATTCATGCTTTCACGGCGTCACCTCAACTTCAGATCATGAAGGGATGGGGAGAAAACGATGAATGTAATGTAAGCAACGAGAGAATAATATATAGCGTCTCCCTTATTTCTACTCAAAGACGCCATCTACGATGTCTCAAGAATAACTCAATAAATGGCTCAATAAATAGCTCAATATAAATTTTACACTGCAGACACTCACGCTGTCGCAAGAATATATATATATATATATATATATATATATACACTCACACTGTCACAAGAATATATATATATATATATGTCTGTCTGTTACACTATATATACATATAATTATATATAGCTCAATATAAATTTCACACTACATACACTCACACTGTCACAAGAATATATATATACATAATAAATACAAGATATATATATATACAAATAATATATACAAGATGTATATATATATATACACACATAATATATACAATATATATATAGGCTATATACAATATATATATATTATACGTGTGTATATATACATACATTTGCCATTTGCATGCGCATGCAGCATATAAGAGCGTTGGCGTTCCAGTGATGATCTCACCATGACACTAATCGAACAATTTTGAAAGTGGACCGATGTCCATATCCGAGCCTTAGTTCCACCCAATCGATTTTTCCATCGTTTCGACCATCCATCCATTCAATCAGTTCATCCCTTTTTGTGCATATCGCTTCCATCGCTTCCAGGCGTGGAAATTGAATTTGGTGCATTTCAGGCGATTCTATTTTAATGTCTATGTCCTTAGGTTTTTTCACTGCAGACAATTGGAAATTTCGCACAAAGAATTTAACACTAATTGCGTTTCATTACGTGACAACGTAATGGCGGAGATATTAGAGAGAGATCAGTGAAGACCACAATGCACCCGGAAAGGAACCGCGAAAAAGAAATGATTCATGCCCAAGATTTTAAATCTAATTCATCAAATGGCCAAATCAATTTTCCGTTCAAAAAGCAAAGAAAGAGGAAATGATTACTTTACTTTATATTGAAAAATCTGCTAAAACAGGCTCGTCAATAGCATTTTTAATATGAGAAAGAATATTTCGTGTATTTTCTGAAATGGAAAACTACGAAACATGAGCTGCATCTTCTACACATCCGTTGCTGCAATGGAAAATCCCTCATCTCGATCGACGAAATGAGGGTTGTCTACGATTCGGATCGCATATTCACAAGTTAATAAGTTGAATCTTGGCTTAATAGACAAGAAAGGCCTGAGAAATGTGAGAAGTAGAGATATACAGAGTGCATGCGAAGTGTATATAGGCCTATATATATATATATATATATATATATATATATATATATATATATAGAGAGAGAGAGAGAGAGAGAGAGAGAGAGAGAGAGAGAGAGAGAGAGAGAGAGAGAGGAGAGAAAAATACAGCTGGGTCTATATAAAGTTAACAAAATCCTGTGAATTTATATATAGCCTTTCGAATGTAGTAACGTAGTAGCTGCTTATTCTTAGGCGTTTATACAGTGTAGTTGGTTTCAATATTTGAAAAAAACATGTTACATTGTTTTTGAATTGCGACTAAAATTGTAATCAAGTCGTTAACTTCCGTTAGGCCTACAGATCCGCGGAAGACTAGATGGCGGGGGAGTGTGGGAGTGTGTTTTTATTGATTTATCAGATGACTGTATTTTAAAGTCATAGATTTTTAAGATCTTCATAATTAAAACGTAGAAAATAATATTTGAAAACATAAAATCTCATGGTCAGTCGACCCCCAGAGATGCTAAACTTCTCCACCAGTGTCATAATTGTGAATATACAATCCGTTAAATGCTTAATTGTGATGTTCTTTTGACAATCAATGCAAAATGCACAGCTGAAGCGTCAAAATTACTTATGCATGAATTTCGTAATATCAATATTTCTCCTACGAAGTAGTAATAGGCCTACTTTACAGGAAATGGCGTCTAGTAACACTGGTGTTGCTAGACCTCTATCCCACGAAATAAAAAAGGAGACTCGATGTAAGGTAGGCCTATGCCGGTTCAAAATTTGTAAAATGATGGAGTTTCCCCACATTCTCCTACAGTAAATACAGTAATACACTGTTTGTATGGGCTATAAGCAACACCGTTTCACAGGTATACAGTAAGCTAATTAGCAGTTGAAACAACGAAGTCTTGGAACCTGCTAATTCAAAACATGCATAGCATTGGTGCGTAGCCGCGGGGGGTGACTCAGGGGCAGGGCCCCTATTCTGGTTGGGACCGACCGTGGAAATTGCGCAAAACCGTTGAGAATTTTTTGGCGGTGGGGGTAGTTAGCACCATCAAAGAGAATACGCGAATGTGCGAAGAACTAACTCATTGACCACTTTTTTCTCGGAGACTTTTTACCCGAAAATGTCGATGCCCCTCCAGGCATTGCTTGCGGAACCCTGGCTACGCCACTAATTATAGAATGGATTCACGTGGACCCATGCATACCTGGTGCTGGTGACATTGGTCAACTCAATGTAGTTACTGCGAACGGACTGCATTTTGTGAAGGATCTGAGCAAACGGAGTGACGATTTCGTCTTCGAATTGACTGCAAAAATTGAAACATCTGCTTTAATAATAAAAAGTAACGGCTACGGTAAGTGAGTAAATCTCGTGCATTTCTGTAGCGCTTTCCGAAGCAGGTGCCCTAGAGGATACGTATTCCTATAGGAGCGTAGATTAATGCCGTTAAAACAGCCATGGGCCCATAGCCCGAGTTTAGTTGTCAGCCAGGTAAGGTCGATTCCAGAGATCAGTCAGAGTGAGAGTACAGTAAGTATGCAGTTTTAAAACGACCTCCGATGCGATGCAATAATTGTACGCTACGCAGGTTGCGTCGTAAGTGAAACATTCATGTTGCAGTTGGCTCTGTGTGTATATTAAGACTCTGGCTCAGCTAGGGGTGAATTTGAAGATTTCCAGAAGAACTGACCCTCCCAAAATTTAAGTGACAAGTACAGCATAGCATGGCGTGATTTAAAGCGGCTTAGGAGACATCACTGCTTGTGTGAATCTAGGCCATTAGCATTCCGTGTGTTCAGTAATGTTCCCTGTAAGGAGGGCGCGCGCTCAAAAATGGCGAGACACGTGACCAAAATAATTTTTTTGACCAGAGATTTTGCAGGAGTTTTTAATTTTTCAAATTAAAAATTAATAGATATTTAAATATTCAATATTCAACTTTGCTAATAACAGGATTTACATGCAGGATATAAATACTGTATATTCTGTTGTTAGCCTGTCTAGCTGCGTGAATCTTATAAACAAACTAGTGAAGTTTTAAAGGTAGGCCGACATTATTGGCCAACATACTTTCGTGTGTTTGCAATACAGTTGGTTTGCAAGAAGCAAAACTGGCCAAAAGTCAGTCAACTGGGAAGTTGTTGCCCAGGAGAAGTAATTCACGTGCCTTGTGTCTGGTGAAAGATCGATTACGCCCGAAACGAAGACCCCACGGGGCCAGTTATTTTGGGCAATCTATTGTCGTCGGATGCAAAGTACAGTTCAACGTTAGACTTCGTTCCTTTCCAATTCCCGGTGTTTGAAGTCCAATTTAAACGACGGCGTTAAACACGACCCATGCCAGAAATTCTACGCGGCAATGTACTATACCACATACAGTAGAACTTCGTTATAACGGACTCGGTTATAACGCATATTAGGTTATAACCAAGATCGTCAGGGTAGGGGGCTCAAGGAGTAAAATTGCACCCCCTGGAATTATGTCTGTAAGAAAATGTGGGCCAAATTGTGGGGTAATAAATCCCAAAATAGGCTGACATATGTAGATATGTAGTGTAGTTTCATGGACGAGGTTATAACGTAGCACAGTGCACTATTCCATGTGATAGCTACCGTATTGGATGGCATTAGACATAGCGTACTTCGAATATAAGTGCGTTATAACGAAGTTCTACTGTATTAGGTTATGTGCGTTTGTGAACTGATTTATTTGTTCGATTGTCGTTTACGAAATCTGGCGACGTGGATAAAATCGGGTGGTTCATACTGACCCATGCGTCTCCAGACTAATCTTGTCTACAAAGCCTTCTGATTAAGATATTAATCAAAACCGATTGCCGCGATTGGACGGACGCACAAGGCACCGCCCCGCCCCGCCCCTCACAGAACAACACAGACTCAATGACTTCGTCTGTAATCGTTGCCAGAAAGCACTCTTTGTCGTAGATAGCCATTTGTCAAAGCTGCACTCAACTTGATCGCCAGAGAAAGACGGCTCTTCTACTTTCCATTATCTACGCGGTGCGTCCGGTGCATGGTTATTTCTAGGATTATGAATTGGGGGGTGTTGGTATATTCTCTGGGGGTGCCCGTGCCGAAAAGTCTGAAAAGCCAAAAAAGGTCATCTAGTTCTCAGATTAGGGGGCGCGCGTTGGTTGGGGTGTGTCGGTCTCATATTGGGTGGGGTTGGGGGGTACGGGAGTAGGGGGTATAAAAGTATCCCTGATCCGATATGAAGCCAGCTTCATATTAGTCTACTTAATTGCGTGATATTTACACACCGTCCATTCGCTGTGTGCCGTTAATGTGCGACGCGGTATTTAGAGATTCCGGTTTAAGACTCAAGTGCGAAATTGCGATCGCGTATTTAAAAATCTGTTACTGTTCAAACCTCGACCGCTGCCGGGAGAGTCTACGAAACAAAAGAAACAAAGAACTAAAACGAGAAAGTGACGATATCTGCGTATTTCTGCTTATGCGTGTGTGCATGTGTGTGTGCGTGTGTGTGTGTGTGTGTACGAAAAAATTCGGTATCAGATATCATTGTTAAAAGCAAACGGTGCAGAAAATATATGAATATTCATGAGAACCATGTTCATGAATAACCATGAATCGGCGTCCGTTGCAGTAGTCTAGCCCCCGAATGTCAACCGACTCGACATGCTTCAGCACGAGTGTCAATACAGGCGCTACATAAATCGGCCAGCGTAGCGTCAAACTATTTGGACCGCAAGAACGCAGCCAGCCAGGCGGGTTGATTCGGGTGACGGGGGGGGGGTATGACCGACATGAAGATCCAGTACTTCAACGAATGCTCCTCCATCAGGCGCTGTCACCAGAGCATAATAACAGAGAACTAATATCTGGATTACTGTGGCCGCCGAAAAGGGGCTTCAAAAACTAAGGCAATCGATGGACCGACTTAAAAATGAAGAAATCCGACGAATTGTCTACGAACACTTCAAAAGATGCACAATAGACTGAATTTCTGCGTTACCTTGGCAACCGTTCCCATCGTAATAATTGGCGCAGGCAAAGCGCGAGATCGCAACCGATAACCGTCTATCGCGTTTAAGATACCACTGTCGCGTTCTGGACTGCTATACATTTTTTTATACGTGTGGTATTCAACCAAATTTCATGAAGGACCAAATTTTTTTATTATTGGTGTCCGAGGGCCGTGTGAATAATTATATTTTCTAGCTACAAAAATATAGTTACGAATACAGGTAAATTGGAATCACAACATTGAAAACATCCGCAAGTAGCAGAGAAAGGAATTTATCGTTTCAATATATATATATATATATATATATATATATATATATATATATATATATATATATTCGCGCCTATTTTACACCATTGGCGGGCTGGATCTGGCCTGGGGGCTGCCATTTGAAAGAGCGAGTCGTATACTGTGAAGCGAACTGAGATATTTCACAGTGAGAGAGACTTACCAGTCGTTGGTAAAATGGCCGCTGGAAGACCGCGCCGTGAGAAGAAGGTCGTAGTCGTTGCTACCCGAACGGTAGAGGAACGAACCCCGACGCTGCGACGACGTTTCGTTCAGTCGACCGGAAGAACTGATCAAACCGGAAGAGGAATACGGAATGCCGTTACTTCCGGTCCCGCCTGACTCCAGCGACGCCTGCCCGGAACCCACCGAACACCCGCTGTTGTCGACATCGAAACTACAGAAGAAGACACGATCACGTGATAACTGATGAGACTTTTCATGAGACACGGTGTTTTTTAACATGTAAACTACGGGTGCCGCGGCCCCCAGTTTTTTCCTGGCCCCCGCAGTAATTATGGAGGTCCGCCTTTCATAAAAGGACTCCTAGCGATTACTCAGATCCACGAGCGTTGAAACTTCTGCGCGTCGCCATTATACAAGACTATAGGGTTTAATCTAGGCCGTTTCCGGTAGAGAGGGAAATTGCCCTTTTTCACCCCGAAAATTTCAAATTCCCCCGGAAAAATAAACTAAAATCGGGAATTGCCAAAATTAGTTATCATCCGGAATTAATAAAGTTTCTCATCGGCCTCCCCTAGTATATTTTCCTTAAAAACACCTTGACTTGAGCTCAGCTGAACAGCCCTGAGGAGTTGGGGGTGGTGCAGCCGGTACATTGTTCCGGGGCCCATAGAGCTCAAAGGGGCCCATGCCAGTGGCCGAATTGC
>CM030832.1:27679585-27894585 GCA_018105865.1 Metaphire vulgaris | reverse complement strand
CTTTCGAAAATCCTGGCTACGCCACTGCCCGAGAAGACAAGCATCGAGTGCTGATTGCCCCTTAACCACAGTTAGATTAATTTAATTATGACTAAGAGATCGCTATCTATATATAGATCGCTAGGTTCCGTTTAGTTTTCCGACGAAGCGTTCACTTTCTAATTATAGAATGTAAGCCTATATATATATATACAGTGGCGGCTCCACCGGGAGGGCCAGGGGGTCCGTGCCCCCCTATTGAGAGCCTGGCCCCCAGTGGCTCCCCCAGTTGGGACCTTATACTTAATGCTACATACATTAAACAACAAATGGTTGGCCCCCATGATTAGAAGTTGCCCCCCCAACGGCCCCCACTTGCCAAATCCTAGAGCCGCCACTGTATATATATATCTTCTTCTTCTTTCTTTCCTTCCGTCTTTCCCTATTGGGTTGACGATATATATATATATATATATATATATATATATATATATACTAGGTGTTTACCGTCAAAAATGACGGGGAGATTGGCTGTTCTACCACCCGATTTTGCGCAAATGCAATAGCATTTTATGACGGGGAGATTGGCTGTTCTACCACCCGATTTTGCGCAAATGCAATAGCATTTTATGACGGGGAGATTGGCTGTTTTTCGATTTTGCGCAAATGCAATAGCATTTTGCGCAATTAATTGTCCTTAACTTGCCGCCTTTTCCTTCAACCGAGTTAACGCCCATTCGCGTAAATTTTCTGAAACTTGATAGTCAACGTTAGTGTAATGATTTGGCAGTGTCGAACGACATGCAGTGCTTGATTCTCTTGTTTGCTGTGCTGATTTTTCACGCCGAGCAACAGCCTGCTACTCATTCTCACATGATTGTCGGAAAGCTCGTGAACGCTGGACTTTTTTTGTTTTGCACAGAGGGTTAGAAAGAGGGATAAAATAGCTAAACAATGGTGCAAACCTCATCTTAACCTCATCTTCTTAGCTCTTATATAGCCCGAGATGTAGCAAATTCAAAAAAATGGAAACTTTCTCAGAATTCAAAACTTTCGCGAAATTCGCCGATAATACTTATGTTCAAACATTGGGGTCATCGGGTTAGAATTGATAGATCTTTGCCAAATGTCAACCGATTTTCAAACGTTTCGGTTTATTTTGTTCCACTGACATCTCTTTACAACTTTGCCGCTGACCAAAGTGGGGTTATCGCTTAAAATATTTTGCTAGGGGGCTTTAAACATTTTTCGGGGGGAGAGGGTGATATTTTAGGCCGTAAAGTGGACTCTGACCCCAGATTTTTTTGTTTTGCACGGACGGTTAGAAAGAGGAATAAACAATCTAAATAATGGTGCAAACCTCATCTTTTTAGCTCCTATATAGCCTGAGATATAGCAAATTTAAAACGTTACAGCAATCATTTCTGAGAACGCTTTTCCAAAAATTAAATCCCCAGTACGGTGACGACGTCTGAAAATTTAATCCCCACTTGAGGGGCTAAATATAAAAATAGGTATTGAGGCTAGGAATGAATAAATAAATAAAATATATATATATATATATATATATAATGGGGGCAGGGCATTGGGAGAGGGAAGGGAGGTGTGGGAGGAGGAAGGTGGGTTGTACGGGTTTTCGGAGCAGCGTTGTGTAGGTTTGAAAACGGGGTTTGGGGCCGGTGGGGTAGGGCGGAGCGCTGATGGGTTGGGGCCGGGGCGATTGGGAGAGGGATGGGGTAGTTGAAGGGGATAGGGAGAGGGAAGGGAACGGGGGTTTCAGGGGGGGGAATGGGTTGGGGCTGAAATGGGTAGGGCCTGGGGCGATTGGGAGAGGGATGGGGAGAGGGAAAAGGGATGGGAAGAGGGAAAAGGAACGGGGTTTGGGGCCGGCTTGGAATGTGTTGGGGCCAGGGTGATTGGGAGAGGGATGGAGAGGGAAAAGGGTTGGGGAGACGGAAGGGGAATGGGGTTGGGGCGATTGGGAGAGGGATGGAGAGAGGGAAAAGAGTTGGGGAGACGGAAGGGGAACGGGGGTTTGGGGGGCCATTGGGAGGGGATGGGGACTCTGGGGGAGAGGAAAGGAGATGGGGATAGGGAAGGGAAAATGGGGTTTGGGTTCGGGGCGGGAATGGGTTGGGGCCTGGGCGATTGGCAGAGGGATGGGGTGAGGGAAAGGGGACGGGGGGTTTAAGCTGCAATTAAGACGCTTCGTTAAACGCTCCGTTGATTTTAATACATTTTTGATTAAACAATTTTGGTTGTCAATGACAACAGCGTCTTGCAATACCCGCCGTGTTGCGGACGGACAGACGCGACAGACGGACATCGAGAATTATATATAATAATATATATATATATATATATATATATATATATATACATACATACATACATATAACATATTATATATATATACGGTGGTCGAATGAAGCGCTAGACTGCCAGTGCTTTAGATGTAATTACAGGCTCCATCTGCCTTCTATTGTATACATGAAAGCGAGGAGTGAAGAGACTTAAGTCTATGTGTAACAATATTACTCTTTAAAAGTATATACGGTGTTTATGCTCCATATGTATAAATATGCATATGAACCTAAGGGCAAAGTGCCCAAGGATGATGATGATTGATGATGACGACGACGACGACAACGACAACGATAAATGTGCATATTTATATTTACATGCACATAAAAGTTGATTTTACGACACACACACATAATATTATATATATATATATATATATATATATATATATATATGTGCATATTTGCATACAGGTGAAGTAGCGGTTCCAGGATTTCTTGGTTGGGGTTATGAAGCGAATTCATAGGAAGTTGGTGGAGGGGAATCGGGGGATGAAAAGAGAAGGGAAAATCAATAACCTTTGCCGAAAAAGGCTGACAACAAATTGTCCCCCTAATTTTACTACACTTTTATCGAAAAATGGGCTGACAAACAAAAAAAGTCATCTGCAGTTTTACCCGTAGTTTTACTAGACTTGTACCCAATATAATAGGTTTCGCAAGCGAAAAAAAGTCCGGAAGTGGATGCATCCCAACGCATCCGCCACGTGGAACCGCCACTGTACAGATGCATATGTGTGTGTGCGTCTGTTTGCTTGAATGTGGTGCTGCGTTTGGTCTTCTTATTAAAGGTACTTTCTACCGCCTCTAGTATCAAATCCATTATCCACTGAGCCGCCAAAGTAGACAACCAACTGAGTTCAATTCTGCTCATCAGATTCCTGTTAAAACATCGACTGCATTGTTTCAGAATTTTCGCGCAAATATTTCGGACCGCCTCCCTGGAATTTTTTTCTCGTCTCTGGTTTCGTCGCATCCATCGACAACAGAAGAATTCTAATCAAAAATTATTGTATGTGCTGCGAATTCTTGCTGATCGTGAAAAATAGCGGAGTGAAATTCTTGCAAAACGCCCGTCAAACAAACGAACAAAACCAATCGACGAATGACCAGAGAAAAGAACCGTACAAAGACGCGAATTGGTCGCCAAGCACGGGCCCTTGACATCTGCAGCGGAGAGCAATAAACCATGCCTGGCTGTCTTTGTTTTGACCGGTGACTTTCCCTAAAGAAAGAAATAGAGCTCCATAAAGTCGGTCTTTCGAATAGCTGAGCGTATGACAGAGGGGACCCATTCCCCATGCGACTCTATATATCGGATAGAGCCGTGAAATAATCGCCTTCTTTGAAGACTTTGACCGATCCACAAGCGACACAGACGTTGCAACAGAATGCAAAAGTAAGTAAGATCTACAGTAAAAACCGACGCCAAAAGAACCTCAAGTTTCCATCATGCAAACAGAATATTATATAGCTGTTCTGTTCCTGCTGTCCAGAATTCCAAATGAAGAAGTTAGAGAAAGAATACAGAAGCCATATGCCAGGAACACCATCAGTAAAAAGCGACTGAAATTATTAAGGCATATTCCCCAGTGTGACATAGCGTGGGAGTCAGGGTGCGTCCGCCCCGGGCGCTAATTTGTTTTTTGTTGAGGGGGGGGGGATAAAATTCCAAGTGAAAAAAGCGTAGGCCTAAGTAACAATAAATCATCGTAAAATAGGCTGACACGTATAATTGACAATGAAGACTATCAGATCTAGTTAAGATGTGATCCATACGAGTGAATTACTTTTTTCTTGCTAGTCACGACTTTTTGGGGGGAGAAAAGAGAAATTTGGAGGCGCAAACCCCTATTGCCCAGGAGCCAGAGATATTTTGACACCCCCTAAAACTCCAATCTGAGAGCAACACCCTCCCTATGCAGCTAAGATGGTATCGCTCGCCATAAAAGGAGGGAGGGAACCCCAGAATATATCAGCAACCCCCAAATTGATAATCCTAGAAATAACCCTGCCCCGGGCGCTTCCAACCCACGCTACGCGAATTTATATTCCTAGAATGGTAGAAGGAAGGCTTCCAAAAATAATTTGCAGACACACACACACACACGCTAAGTTACACTAACCAACAAATGCACGCGAAGAAAACAAAGAACAAAGTGGACTGAATGTATAGAAAAAGATTGCAAACCATTAGGGTTGAAACTATAAAGAAAGACAACAGGAAAAGAGAAGGAGGGAGGGAGGGAGGGAATGAGACACTCCAGGAACTGCTAATGAACAGAAAGCAATGAAGAGATATATCGTTTCAGCCCCAGTAACTGGAAGCAGCGGAAGAAGACAATTTGAACTTGGTGACTCTTTCCTTTGCCGAGCTTTAAGCTTTTTGTCTAGAATCGTCAAGACAGAGGACCATTGTACCCGACAATTCCGGGTGCAAAACCGCCTGCAAATCAACAGGCCGAAGACCTTAACGTCCGAGTGACCGGTCCAATGGCCGACCAGGAGACGCTATGTTTATCTCAGTGGCGTAACCAGGGTTCCTGAATAAGGGGGGGGGCGGTGCACGTCGACACTTTCGGGTAAAAAGACTCCGAGGAGGAAATAATGTAAAAAATCGTCCTCAACGAATTCTTCGCACAGTCACGTGACCTCTTTGATCGTGCTATCTACCCCTCCCCCTCCCACGCTCGAAATTTCTCGATGGTTTTGCACAGATAGGTGGTCCAGAATCTCCTCCTATCTTTGCTCAATTCTAAGCTATGCGTACCCGTTCAAATTCACGGTTGCAACCCCTCCCCACTTTTTCTATCTGCAGATATGACTCCCAATAATAAAGATGTTCCAGTTGGCATGAAATGGCCCACAAGAGAACTGTTACACGCTGTAGATGTTAGCTACTAACGGACTGTCTCAACGGGCAATTAGCCTAACTAACTACCATTGCGATAGACCAAAAACTTAGACGCAACGCGAGACTCCATTGTAAGCGTCGTTTGTTTACGAACGATTAGTCTCGTTCGATGAGAAACTTTATCCGTTCATCGGAACTTTAATGATTGTATTTAGTTACGCGCAGAATATATCTGCGGATCGTTAATAGTACTGCGGCGTGAGAGTTGTTTTTATGCCATTGCACTGAGGTCCAGAATTTTTTCCGCGATGCAATTCGCCAGTGGCGTAACCAGGATTTTCCGGAATGGGGTGGTTATGGTTCTCATGATGCCCAACTTCGGAAAATTGTGACAACCAAAAACACGTTATCATCATTCCATGATTTGATTAACATCAGCACGGAAAAATCCTAACAAGGAAAAAAGGTCGTCAGCTATTATTATTATTATGCTTTAATATTCGAAATATATACTATATTGATAGATATACTGTATGAGCGCGTACACTATATAGTGATTGCAATAAAAAATGTTTGGTCGCCAAGGAGGGTTTAACCCCCAAAACTCCTTTTCCATACACTGCGAACAACGCCAAGCGGGGTTTGACCCCAAACCCCCTTGGTTACGCCACTGCAATTCGGAGACTCACGAAGCGTTTGTTTTTAGGGTTGTTGAGAAGTTTTTGGCGAAGGCGAAGGGGGCGGCAAAATGTAGAAGGGGCGGCAAATTCAAATTCAGTGACGACGACCACCTTTTGTTTTTGCTTGCTTGTCGGGGGGTTGTGTCGAGGAGGTTTAGCGAAGGGGGCGGCAAAATGGAAAAATCAGCGGCAACGACCTTTTTTCGCTTGTCAGCTATAGTAAGATGAAATTGGGGCGGCATTTTTTCCAGGAGCCATGGGCGGCACAAGTGCACGCTACGCCACTGGTGCCATCAGTTGATGCGTGATCCTGTGCATCATGAAGTGGCGCTATAGAAGTTTAAGATCAGATTAGATTGGATAGTCACCGTTATTTAAGTCTGGTTAAATAAGTGATGGAGCCCACTGCCTGTATTTCTGAGATCTTGGCTATACCTACAACTGTTGTCGCGTTATGTTTGAGCACAAATCCAGAATTACAGGTAAACTTCGTTATAACGGATTCGATTAATACGTATACTCTGCTGCAGCGTACCGCAGTGTACGCTTACATGTGTGATGCGTTACCGTATCGGATGGTATTCTGTCTAACGTGACCTCGCATATGACGTACTAAACTTTACAGACTCGCTAAGAAGGCTGCGTTCTAACGAAGTTCTCCTGTAGAAATCGTTCGTAGGCCTATACAGAAGGCAGGAATGTTTGTTATGAAAATGTTCGGTCGGTTTCTCTTGTGTAAACAGCAAGACGTGACCATTTATAATTAAATCCTCAGGAAAACAAACATTTAAAGTGTGTCATTACTCTAAGAAACGCGGACTACTTGCGTACATTAATATTTGTTGATCTCCCGTAGGTTGCACTGACGACAAACGAATCTAAGTCACGGAAACGATAACATAAATTATATATATATATATATAATTTCAAGTAAAAGTGAAGATAAAGGTTGCAGTACAGTAAAACTCAGTCAAAATGGGGTTTGGTGATAGGAAAAGTGTAACTGTTAACCGGGAATCGGTGTTAACCGAGTCCAAAGATAGATTTGAATGGCTTCAGACGTTTAGAATGATCCTAGCAGCGTGAGTGCTAAGAAGGTGTAGATCAGGAGTATTCAGTTAAATTTTATGAAGGACCAAATTTTTCTGTGACTCGTGCCCGAGTTTTTAAAAAATATAGTCCATAAGTATTAAAAGCTGGTAAGTTGAAGACATTTTAAAATTATTCATAAGTATTAGGGGCTGTCCATTAATTATGCCAACAATTTAGAGGGGGTTTGAAAAAGTTTGACAGTTGTTGACAGGGAGGGGGTCAAGAGAAGTTGACGTCAACAATTTCACTTTATGCAAATAATCAAAAATAGGAAATTTCATGGAATACTACTTATTACAATGGAAAAAACATGGCAAAAAAGGTCATCACCGCCATATTTTGACACTCGATGAGAAAAAAAGAAAAAAATTGGTAATAATGGTCATCACCGCAAAAAAATAATAACCTTGTTATTGGTACCTGTCATTGATCTTGGGGGTGTCAAAAGTTTTTGACATAATTATCGGGGAAGGGTAACTGAAAGTTGAAAGTTGTTGACAGGAGGGGGTTCAAAAATTGCCCCAAAATTGTTGACATAATTAATGGACAACCCTTAGGTTAAAGTTATTTAACTTTCCAGTATCTTCACTGGCCATTTCACACTCCTTGCAACAGCGTTTCATCAGTACTCACTTCGTGCTAGTTTTTTTCGGAAATGTCAGTAGTCATGTAGGCCTACTGGATACAGTACAATACAATGCAAAATCTCTGTATGCAAATCAACCGTGACAAAACGCAAGGCTAACATAATATACCTATCCTAATACACACCCACGTGCCAAGTACAAATCAAAAGATATTGGAAATTAGACGACCGAGTGATGCCGACACCGTATAGGCTATCAAGAGAATATTCGGACAAATTCTGGGCTCTGATTCGCTCGCCATCGTAGGAAGCACAAGATTTTCGATCTGCCCTCTTCAAAACCTTCTTTAAATACCGACGATTTCTAGTCAGAAATCAGTCACGTTCAATAGTCAGAAAATTATGGAATCAGAAACGATCTCCCGTGAGATAACCCCCCCCCCCACGATTTCTCCCTAGGAATCTCGTCTCGTCAAGTGGTTTCAGCACATTCGTTTTCTACATTTGGCCTTTCCCGCTCCATCCCCAATAGACCAAGATAGATAAATTCAAAGTACGAAGTAGCCATTACGGTCTTCCTCCCTTTACTGTTGTTTCGCAGTTGCCTCCACTTAAATAGGACCGGAGATTTCCATTAGTCTACAGGTGACAGGTTACGGTGCGTCTAGCTGATAAACTGTGACAGTTCACGATTCCTATTTCCCGAATGCATACCTTCGAGGTTTGACGTGGCACGAACTTCGAGAAAAGATGCATCTTTTCCTAAGTGCACTTCAAGCTATAATTCTATCGCATTCTCTCACATTGCGTACCCTTAGAAACGCATACTTCGCAAAATGTAGGCCTACCCTCCAAACACTTATCATAGGTTGACGAATCGTAATGTTTCGAGTTTATGATTCGACGAAATACATAAACGGACGGAATAACATGTTTTTATGATGTCTTTCTGTGGTTAACAACATTTCCTTTTTCTGAAGTTACATTTAGGCCTATTCAATACCATATAGTTTAAGAGGGGAACTGATAATATTATGAGGTGCAAGATAACCATCGATTCTTAATTACTTTCTAGGGTCACGGACAGTGGCGCCCCAGAAAGTTTTCCAGGGGAAAAACACAATGGTCACGATTAATATAATTTTCGACATATTCAAATCCACAGTTCCTAGTTAAAGTTAAGTTTTTCAATTTCACTCTGTGAATCAATAGTGTTTTAGCGCGAAAATGCTGTTTAAAAGCAAAAATATGGTTAGTGTTGGGGCAGGAAGATAAGATGGCAGATTGGTAACACGTTAGACAGGCACGCTGACGGAACGGGTTCAACCCCACAGAAGCCCCTTAAGGTCGATTCGGTCTTAATTCGCTAGAGGGCGGTGGTAACTGAATAACAGCTGTGACTGCGAAGGTAAAACGCGGGTCTGGAGAAAGTAATGACAAATTACTCTAGATTAATGGCTTTAGTCACCTGCGTCGCTGCTTGTCGAAGCTCGGAATTGAGTATGGGCGAACCTTTACCTTTCTAAACCTTTTATAGTTAGCTACAAAAATATATATATGCATTTTCCAGGGGCAAGTGCTCCTCTTGCCCATAAGTGTGGGCGCCAATGGTCACAGACAGAAGAGTCTAAAAAAGTGGCCAAAGGTATAATCGCTTTAAACTATTTTCAATCACGAATAAGTGCAGCTCTCGCTTTTCGGATTTTTACTTTATTTTTCAACGGATGTAATAAATTCTGTGCAACAAAGGTCTGAGTACGGCCGGATATTATTTATGAATGCCCTTGGAGCAGACTTTTTAAGTTCCGGGAAAGTCCGTCATAAATTAGATCAGCATTCAGCAGTTGACTGCCATTTATTGATTCTTGTCTGGCGAGAAATGTAAAAAAAATCCATTAGCAGAAGGCATTTCTGAATTTCTGATCTACGCTCCGACTAGTTCGAAGGTATTTGCACGCAAAAATACAAATACCCAATCGCTGACTCAGATCTCTTATATTATATATACTTTTCGGCATTAGATTCCAAGCAACATGGTATTTGAAAGACAGGCCAGGTGGGAGGGAGGACATGTTGCCACTTCCCCTTCCCTCTCCTATTTAAAAAATGGACAAACCAGTAACCAGCGACCAATAATTATTAATGCTCCCCTCCCCCGACAAATACCGCAGTGATCCCAAGCAGTGGCGCATACATTGTTCTGAAATAGGGGAGGGGAAACGTAGACATTTTCGGGCCCAAAACTCCGACAAGCAAAACACATATCTTCCATCAGGTTACTAACCCCTCCCGCCCCCATAAACTCAACGGTTTTGGCAAATTTCACGACAGTCCCAACTGGAATAGGGCCCCCCATGCCTTCTCCGGGGCTATGCCACTGGTCTCATGATTATCTCTCATCATAATCACCAGGATCATCATCATCATCATCGTCGTCGTCGTCATCATCATCATGACGTAGACAGACATAAGTGACCTTGCCAAAAATGACCTTTCTGACCGGACATGAATGACCGTAGGGCATATGGAAAAGAATGTCGGAAAGACATAGGGGTATTTTTCTATCGAACCCTTCCCGTACAATTCGATAATTCCTATACCCAACGGTGCGCACCCGTCTGTTCACTAAACGCATTTGCCGGCGCAACGGCTCTTGTCTTGTGTCTGACGGCGACAGACATTGCGGTTGGCAGCGTATCTGTCGCGAGGAAGAGACTCTGCCTTAGAACCAACCTCTCTCGGTTCTGATTACAGTATTATATCGGCGCCAAATTAAATTGACGATCATTGCCGTATCTATTCCACTCGGCGGCGGCTGGTGACGCCAGGGATTTAGATCCTGCCTCGCGATCAAATCAGGTAATCGTACCTGTCTGCCTGTCTGTCTGTCTGTCTATCCGGTTAGTTGTATCTCATCCCTCCAAGCTGTCGTCTGAATAAGCGAGAAATCGTTGTAGAATGGAGATCCTGTTACAGTTGAGGTAACTGAGCATAACACGAAGGCAGTCAAGGTAACAGGAATCGATCTCAACGTTGTCTCAAACGATTCTCTTGGTCGTGCGGTTGATATGGATAGCTTTGAATCGATAGAGGCTTGAAGGCGTACCGTGTAGTTCTTGCTCAAATAGACTCAGTGCTCTGTTCTACAGTGAAGAAGAAATCGACTAAAGCAGTCCCACCTGCGTCTTCGCAGTGTTTTACGACGCTGTCTGCTAAGATCCTCAAAGTCTCTGGACAGGACAACTATTCAATGTTGTGCAGACGACGAGGAACTGGTCATTAGCTCAGCTGACATCTGGAACTGACTTGATCCCCTTAATTTGGATGGATCAAGAGTACCATCGATTGATAAATTTTAGGACATTGTTGTCATTAGTAATAATACTAGTATAATATTATTAATAATAAATAGCAACATTATAATAATTGTTGCTGCTGATGATGACGACGACAAATGCCCCAAAATTATTAATAATTTATTGTTGCTTCTGTTTACTGTAGTAGTAGTAGTAGTAGTAGTAGTAGTAGTAGTAGTAGTAGTAGTAGTAGTAGTAGTAGTAGTAGTAGTAGTAGTAGTAGTAGTAGTAGTACAGTATAAGAATAAGTGGTAGGCCTAGTGGTAGTAGTTGTGATAGGCCTAGCGGTAGAATTACTAGTTTTATTTGCTGCCTTTGCTGTGTCATTACCTGCCTACTTACTAATCGATTAACATTCTAACCAAAATAAAATAGCTTATGCACAGAATATAACAAAGACTCCCGCATTAAAAGGGATCACATGTTTCGCATTTAAGCCTAAGAGCAGACAGCTACTGTGGTGCTACTATTGAAAGCGCTATAGAAATTCACGAGATTATATTTACTTACCTACTTAATTTCACTGTTAATTAGCAACGAAACGTATGATTCTGGTCATGTTCGACTGTGCACCTTGACGCTAAAACAGCTCCTGTAGCAAGGTTACGTCCACAATCGACAAACCCACCACATATGCAATGAGTCTAGCAAATCTCTTATCTCTGTAAACAGATTAGCAACTGAGACTGTTCTTCCTGGGGCTTATCAGAGAACCGAGACTTTCCATGATGTGGCGCATTGTGCATTTCTACATGAACTAAGTGCAGATAATGTCTTTCTGTGGTCTCATTCATTCGGGCTAAGTGGCTCGACTATATTGTTTAAAATATCCTGGACAGAAGAATGTCAAGATTCTCTACGGACAGGATCTCTCTCGCAGGCAGCAGTGCTCCATCGTTTGTCTAAACATCGACTGTAGGCCTATTTGAAAGTTTTCATGTTCTAGGCCACGGGTACTCAACTGCGACCCGCGGTCCACAGTCCGGACCGCAAGGCTGGTTCTTGTGGACATCAACAGCTCTTTGAATATGTGTGTCTGAAAAATTTCGAACCTGAATTTGGCTTTCAACAAAGCCCCTACTAAACCACTTAGAATACAGTTATTATATAGGCCTATAGCGTATATATTAGCCTGCTTACTCACTCGCTGCTGTTATTGCGATCATTCTTTGACGTACTATTTCCGTTTCCGTTATTCGAACTGATCGTGCTTTATTACGGCTTTTGGTCATTCAGTAGTAAATCACAATTTAAAGTCTTTAAGACGTGCACAATACAGGCAGTTCGCCGTCTACAGGTGTATTTATAATATTAACCAAAATTTCTGTGAGACTCGAGCTCTGCCCCAGATATCCCGCTATGAAAACGAATCACCTTGAAAACATTTTTCACGTGCGGAATTGCAAATATCCTGTCGTAAAATCTTACATGTATTAATTATTTGCATTTTGGGTTTTGTCCTTTTTATCCGTTGCGTCGTCGGTGCACTTTTAACGGTCTATCAAGAGGAGCCTCAGTTACTCGCCGTTGACTACTACGCCGTTGTGGGCATAGGAACAACAGGACTTCCGTTGTAACTAACGATCCATCACGATCGACGGAAGACGGACTGTGGACCGGCTTGAAAAAGATTTGAGTAAGGTCATCACTTTCATCTCACTTAGGACATGACCGTTTATCTGACCAGAAGCCTAAAGTCAATTATTTCGAAATTTTCAGTCAGTGATGTAGTCACATTAAATAACCTACTGTAACTGTGCAAACAGGCCTTAAGGGTGCCATGACAAAATGTCACGGACAAAATGTCACGGACAAAATGTCACGGACAAAATGTCACGGGGACAAAATGTCACCAGACAAAATGTCATGGGGACAACATGTCACGGACAAAATGTCACGGGGACAAAATGTCACCAGACAAAATGGCATGGGGACAAAATGTCACCAGACAAAATGTCATGGGGACAAAATGTCCGCGGACAAAATGTCATCATTACTCTAACCCTAACCCTAATACTAACCTTAACCCTAAACTGCGGACATTTTGTCCCCATGACATTTTGTCTGGTGACATTTTGTCCGGTGACATTTTGTCCGGTGACATTTTGTCTGGTGACATTTTGTCCGGTGACATTTTTCCGGCCACGGCCTTAAGAGAGCAATGCACGGCAGTGGCGGCTCCACAGGAGGCCCGTGCCCCCTATTGAGTGCCTGGTCCCCTCAGTGGCCCCCTGTTGGGACCCTATAATTAATACTACATACCTAACAACAAATGGTTGGCCCCATGATTATAAGTTGCCACCCCAACGGCCCCCCACTTGCCAAATCCTGGAGCCGCCAATGATGCACGGCCATTTGTGCAAACATTAAACTTCTCCATCAGTCATGAGTCATCATTGTCAAAATAACGACTGATCAGGTAACACGCAATATTCTAGCTACTCTTAAATTTCCCGATTATGTACACAGCATGACTAAGACTGTGTGGGCCAAGCTTCTGTAGTATGGATCTAATAACTATAACTATTACTTGAGACCTCATTTGTCCAAAATGCGCATTGAGCACCGCTGTATACTTACGAAAACCACTTGAGATTTCCCAGCAGCTTTTTGCTTCTTCTTCCCATTCCCGAATTGTTCATCGTGAGTACGAATGTAGATCAATGAAGGGAAAAACCTTCAAGGATTTTCGCGTAGAAACGAGCGAGAATTTAAAATAACCGCAGCGAATTTCGATTTTATCCAGCGGAGCGTTGATGCTTCTTTTCGTCCTTCTTACGCCTTCGACGGCTAAGATCCCCTGGACATCATCCGTTCGCCTCGAGAACCCTTTCGTGTCATCGCAGCTTCGAGAAGAGTTGTTTTGATTCGAAAGAAAACTGCTCGTCGATGTTTCAATATATTATTTAGACGTTACGGTCGATGGAAGCACTTTGGGCGAACTGCGAAGTGCCGAAGGCCGAGGAGGGAAATTAATCGGCGACAGTGATTGTGTCGCGGCGGCGATGGCGTTGGCAGCCTCCTGGTGGCTGGCGCTGTCTCACGCTCTGCTGTTATTCGGACTGCGGTGGTCTGTCGAAGACCTTTCGACGACGCAGTGGCAGCAGCAGCAGCAGCAGTAGTTGGAGATTATTACTGTGACATTCCGTGGGCTCAGCAGCAGCAGCAGCAGCGACTGCCTTGCGACCGACCGAACTAACGAACGGTGGTAGGCCCTACGATCGATGAGAACAGGCGCCCATCACTTCGCTCTCTGTCGCGCGCACACACAAACACACACAAACACACACAAAGACGCAGAATATATATATATATATATATATATATATATATATATAGAGAGAGAGAGAGAGAGAGAGAGAGAGAGAGAGACAGACAGACAGAAGACAGACAGACAGACAGACAGAGACAGGGACAGATACAGACAGATACAGACAGATACAGAGGCCGATCCCTCTGTGGAGTTCTAATATTTTGGTCATTAGCTGCCCGGCCCCTTAGTGGGGTTGAAAATGTTGGGATGGGAGCAGTACAACCCCCACTTTTTCGAAAAATCAAGCACTTGGTTATAGACAATTATGCTCTGTTATTTCAACAACAGCAGGGGACTAACTTTACGAGCATCAGTGGAGACGAGAGTAGCCCTTTCTATAACTCTCCCGGCAAAGAGAACGTTTGTTGCAGTAGAATCCTGACAATAAATAGGCCTATACGTAGAAGTCTTTTTAAAACCTTATAGCAAAGGGCTTCTACGCCTGTACATGCACAACAGGAAAATTCGCTCACTCGGCCCCGTTCCTTTCAATGCTAGACTAAACGAAACGAAAAACGCCGGAGGCAGCGCGGATTCTGCAGCGACGGGCACTTGCTAACTGTCTCTACTGATTGATTATTTTATCGATGACTTGATTAAATGCTAGAGATTAGGCCGTCTCCTCGGGGCCTATGACGCTCACAAAGTGGCAATGGCTAATTAATTACCAGCAAGGTTTACGACGAATCGGGACCCAACCATCGCTCCAACCAGCCAACGTATCCATCGAATTCGAGAGGCAAACTTCGTTTCTGTACAAAGCACCGTCCCAGTGACGTCACTTGAACCAACCGACATGTATACAATACACCCAGCCCCCCGCCCACGTAATGGCACGTAACTGTCTCGCTGGCTTTTTCTATTTTCCGTTCAATTTTTCTTCCGCTACTGCCTCTTTTAGACTTGAATCTCTTCACTTTCTCTCCTTTATGTATGTGCATCTAACAATGTTTGTCTCTTTGAGGTCGTCCATAGATGACGTAACGCGATTTTGGCACTTTTTTGACCCTCTCCCCCTACGTAACACGACGTAACAAAAAGTCAGACCCCCTAAAATATGACGTAACAACGGGCCGACCCCTCCTTTCGTCTTCCGAAAAGTCTCTTGACAAGCAAAAAACACGTAATTCATCCTTCTATTTTTCCCACTCCAAACATACTGACAAGCAAAAAAATAAGAAAAGGTCGTCACTTAAAAATTTTGTGTTGCGTTACGTCACATTTACGGAACCCCCTCGTCACACGTATTCGTAAAAAATGTCTAGACCCCCTCCCCTAGGCGCGTTACGTAATTTGTGGACGAGCCCTTTGCCTAAAATTAGCTAGAGAAGCCACGAGGGTGTTATGGAGGGTACGGAGACTCCCTATTCGGAAATAGAAAGGTCATGAGATCGTAAAAATTAGGGATGAGGATAATAACACAAGCAATAACAGATTTTTGTTCCGCTTCGGGGTTATATTTCAGTTGCCTATATATAGGATCCCCAAATCATGGCTATATTCATCATAAATTTGCTTTCATGCGTTTTTAAGACAAAAAGTTGTTTTTTATACAATTGCATTTTTTACTTCGAGAAGGAACATTATGTAATAAAATGCAAAAACGGTGAAAAACTTAAAAGCATTCAGAAATGAAATTTTTCTTACTGTCCATAGGCAATGAAGACTTCAGACATAGTCCCCACCACGTGTTTGGTCCTTTAACGACGTTCAATGTCCAATATCCTGGGGCAAGAGCGTTCATCTTGCTGGAATATAAAATGCCAATATTTTCCAATTAAATTTGAAAAGGTGGGCATGAAAAATATTAGGACATTTTGCATCTAATTTTGCCTGGTTCTTTTGAAGTGTTTTGTCCATCTCGAAGTTTTCATGTGGTTGCCAAGATAGCCATACAACAATGCATTGTGTTTCAAGACCCTTTCTCCATGCTAAAAATTTATGAATGGGCGCGCTATGGTTTTTTATCTGTGGTCCGACGAAGAACCCTTGCCCCTGGCTGTTGGAAAACAGGCATTTGCTGCATCTGTCTTGACAAACTTGATGAGGCTGCAGTCATCGAACGTTTCGTGGCGCCTCTTTTCTAAATCGCTCCGGACCAAAACTCTTGCAAAATCACGGATTCATGCGGTTGTTCTAGAGGCAAAGAAAATACAAGTCGGTTCAGACCAATCATTAAGACATTTTGACATTGTTTTTAACAACCATAGTTGTCGTACTTAGATACAAAATGGGACCCTAGAAATTCTCGACCAGTGGGCCCTGAGCCATGGGGAGAGACAAGGCTACTAGCACTGGACTAGACTTTGAGGTTCTTGGATGAAACTGAGAAGCACCATCAACAGGTTAAAGATGAAGAGCCTCGAAAAGACGACAGTGACATTGATGCAGATGGCTAGCTGACTGAAGAATTTGGAAAAACGTTCGCGGCTTTCTCTGTTCTGTCACCTGCACACTTTCATCCAACAAGTTCAAGTCCTTGAGTTAGGGTCAAACTCCATTGGCTGTGAGACTCAATATGATCAGGTAGTTGAGATCGTGATTATATACCTTCACTCATTGAAGAAAAAAGTAATCCTGGATTGACGACCTGTCTTTTGTTTCCCCTGAAGAATTTTCTGAAATTGGGAATGGGGAGAACCAGAGCCACCGATGCCTTTGCAGAAATTTCTGGCTGCAAGCAGCCTCTTGATGCCATCGACGCAATGATGATCACCACGAAAGACAATTAAAAGTCGATGTCCAATATCACTGCAATGTGATGAAATTCGTTATCACATCTTTCAGATCTAAAAAAGAACACCAGAGATCCAGAATAATGGTATGTTGTCAGCTTTGAATGTGAACGATAATGTGTTGTATTCGAATTTCACAAATCATTTTACCCCAAAAGCAAATTCAGTTTTGAACAAAAACTGTTTTGTAGTTAGGCCAGGGACTTGAAAACAAGATATTTAGGAACAAACAAAAATATTTTTTACTTGTAGTGTAATTAAGAGGCCAGGTAACAGAGGCGTTGCGACTTGAATATCATTGTGTACTTGCTTACAGTTTGTCTGGCGTTTTAAGATTTGTACGTTTTAAAATTTATAACTAAAGTATAATGCTGTTCCATTTTTTCTTAATGACAGGTTTTAACATCCTCACAGATGGCAAAGGGCACTTACCTTCTGGAACTCAATGCCGATATTTATTTGAAAACCTTGCTAAAATATTAACTGATACATCATTGTTTTGGAACAGTTTTGTTATCTAGAAAAATTTAGTTCAGCAGGCTGTATTTTCCAGCCATTAATTAGAGACCATGGTTTTAGTGTGCCTGCTTCTGGCGCACCAATCTAAACGGCTGCAGTCATCGAACGTTTCGTGGCGCCTTTCTAAATTGATCGGACCAAAACTCGCAAAATCACGGGTTAATATGTCCACAATGCAAGACTATCATCTCTATTTTTTTAGTGCATTGTTTTTGTGATTATATTTAGATGCAAAATGGGTGTCAATTTTATTCGTGGCCCGGACAAACTGCTCCGAGGACAAAATGTCACGGACAAAATATCACGGACATGCAGAAAATGTCTAAAGGGGACAAAATGTCAGCAAGGGAAAAAATGTCAATAGCCAAAAATGTTGTACTAGTGCTGTTGGAGGCCAGGTTGTACTTGTACTTGTAATTCACTCATTGAAGAAAAAAGGTACTTGTACGACCCTTGGAGGCCAGAATTTTCTGAAACTGGGAGTTTTGGAATGCAAGTACTTGTACTTGTACTGCGACGATGATGCCAGAAGACAATTTTGTACTTGTCCATATCACTGCAATGTGATGAAATTCGATCACATCTTCTGCAAAGAACACACAAATGAAAGACACGAGGCTAATCCTAATGTGCAGGAACAGTATGGAGAAGAAAGCCATTGCATAGATCAATCAGAAGATGTGAATGATCAGATGAACGACTGTAACTCGCTTCAGAATATTCCTGAAGAAAATTATTTCAAAACAGATTCCAGAAATACAGTGTACTAACGAAACAAACAAATTCATGCACAGAGGGCCCAAGCCTTTCGATCCATTTCGAAACTATCTGTACAGACCGCTAGCTCAATAAAAAATACTAGAAATTCAAGATTAAATAAAATCAAATGCTGATATCCAGTGGCGTAGCCAAGGGGAAAGGGAGGTTGGGGTTAAAACCCCCCTTGGCTGCCGACAGAAAAATTTTTTACATGCTTCTCCATGCATTTTTCATTTTTGGACGCGAGTTTGGGATTCAAAACCCCCTTGGCTGGCTGCCAATCGAAAAAATTTCGAAGTGCTATAGAAAATAGAAAAAACTAGAAAGAATACGAAGGTGATGATCTTTTTTTGCTTGTCAGCTCCTAAAAAAGAAAAATAACAAAGATTTTGCATAGTTTGGTCAAGATCGAAACCAAACCCCCCTTCCGGAAATCCTGGCTACGCCACCGTTGATATAACTATCAGAACAATGAAAACTGCAGTGATTCTCCTCCCCCTGTTAAATACGTCTTTGCCCTTCCCTCAAATGGGGTAGGAAATTTGGGTTTACGGTAGCTGTCTCGCCTGTCTGACCCAAAAACATTTCTGAAAATAGCAAACGTCTATCATAAATTCATCAGATATGACGGTTAATATTTCACAGGTCTGAAAAGCACATTTATTGGAAAAGTTCTACTATGGCTGTCGTTAAGCCAAACATCGCATAATACTAATAAATATAAATTATATCGCAATATTCCATATACACAGAATCATGAGACTGACCAAAATAATTACAATAAGAACAGTACAAAACTTTTTCACAACAAGATATCCTGTAAATATTGCTAGAATTTAATAATCAATGACTAAATATGCAACAATGTTACTGAATACATTCGAGCCAATTCCAGTTTAAAATATAAGTAAAAATCCAAACATACAGATAACCACGTAATTATCCGATGCAACCAAATCATGCATAATGTAGAAATTCTGGAAATAAAGTAATTTGGTGTCAAAAATCGAGAAAACATCCACTAAAATTAAAACTTCGTACAGCACTTGATATTAAAATGCAACACAATAGTTTTGCTCAAATAACTTTCAAAACAGGAATGAGTCAAAACAAGTATCAAAATCAACTATTAAAGCAACTATTAAAAATAGCAATCACAACAATCAAAATTAAATAAGCAATATAGGAAAAACTGCAGGAGATAAAACATACTGTATGCTGTTTAAGAAAACTGAGACTGCATATATAAAACATCATTATCTGGAGAGTTCTTTGAAATGGAATTCCAAATATATCTAAATTTTCATATTTTTATTACTAATAGTACAAAAATTAAAATAAACATTCACATGATTCTACAATCAGCAATATTGATGTCACAAAAATGTACTTTGAAGGCACAAATCTGTCTGTTTACTTGAATACACAATTCCAAACATTTTCATACAAATAAATATTGCTCAATAGATTCATTCTTTCCAATTTTCAAACTGAAATTCACCATTTGTTAAAACATCGCAAAGCTATTACGATTTCAACATCAAATCATCACAAAAATAACGACCCATTAATACTGAACACTTCCATCAAGACATCATCATCAATAATCGGCAATAGAGATTAAAATGACTGAGTGCATCTTAGGCTACCAATATCAACTCCAACAAAAATTGGAAGAAGTTGTGCAACAAGGCCCTGTGGTGGCTCCAGGATTTGGCAAGTAGGGAGTGGGGACTGTTGGGGTGGCAACTGCTAAACATGGGGCCAAGTGTTTGTCACAAATGCTGCACTAGTCTGTCTAGTTCCTTAGAATAAGGGCACTAAAACAGTGTAGTGGGCAGGATTCCAGAATATGGGGACCGAGTCCTCATTTTCACGCAAAAAGTGTTGACGAGTAAAACAAAACATCGCCCACCCTGTTGCATGCTCTGAACAACTTTTGAGCATTTTCGTGTCCCCCTCCCCCAATCATCAGAACAGCGGGCCCCCCGTTGCTACGAATATAGAAAGTAAGTATAGGGTCTCACTGGGGGGGCAGGCATTCAATGGAGGGCACGGGTCCCAGCCTCCTGTGGAGCCGCCACTGAACAATCCACAAGGTAACAAGACAGTCAGAAAAAAACTTCTCATACAAATAATACAGAGTGTCAGAGCTCCATCGTATGCTAAAATTGATAAGCAGAGTGTTACAATTCCTTTGTAAGCATCTAAAGAGAATAGCATGATAATCATAGTTACATTGACAATCCAAGGGACCTATACTCACTTCAGTTTCAATAATACACAGTAATGTGCACAAGACAATAGAAAATAATCTAATAGAGTCCAAGAATTGCAATAATCACTACGAAAAAATGTTGTTTCTTCCCAAATGGAATGTAAAATACTTCTCGGCTCCATGTAAAACAGCACAGGGGCATTAAAATACAATAAAACTCCGTTATAATAGACTTGGTTATAGAATAGCACAGTGTATGGTCCCATGTGATGCGCTGCCATAATGCACGATATTGGATATAACATACCTTGGACATAACGGACTAAATTTTACAGACCTGCTAAGTACGTTATAACGTTAAAAATCCACCTTTGTTATGTTATTCATGAAGAACTTAAATACTCACTTGTTTAACATCTCCTACAAAAGACCTTTGTTAAAGCACCATTGACTTTGGCCTCTGGGGATTACCCCAATAATAATAATAATAATAATAATAATAATAATAATAATAATAATAATAATAATAATAATAATAATAAAGTTCTACTGAAATTCAACTTCAAAACTTGAAGTTCAATTCCTAATTATTAAGTTTCACACAACAGATACAAGCACCATTTCAAAATACTGATCACTAATATGATTGACTCTTTCATAACGTAAGTCTATCATATTTTCTAAAACAATCAATGACTAACAGAATCAAGATTACTCACCAGAAGAGATTTCACAATGAAAATAAAGAACCAATCTACCTGAACAATTTAGCCATCACCGATTCAAATGTAAATCAAAAAGCCCAGAGACAAAACCCCAACAGAATATATCACAAATCACCAAATCATTTAGGAATACATCTGATAATCCCCCCCCCTTTACCCCAAAAGTGCAACAAGTAGAATCGAACACAAGTTGTGAATCTGCGAAAGACTCAATGGTTCATTATGTGGAACATCCAGTCGACACTCGTCTTCCAGCTGTTCTTCAAAGCCTCGTTGAATTTTGCCAGGAAGTGCTCGTCTGCCTCCTGGTCGGTCATGTGCGGAACGAGAGTCTCCTTCAGGTATTCGATGTCACGGAGACACGAAACCTCCTGAATCCCGGTGTTCATCATCATCATGAACAGCGTTATGAGAAACTTGCTGTGCTGGCGAAGGATCTGAAACGCTCGCTGACACAACATCTTAAACCTAAAAATGAAATTCCATATTGACAAATCACGTCGAAACCAGGAATCGTAATTTATGTGCAACCAATCAAAAGTTCTGCAGAGTTTTAATAGAAAGTGGCAGGAATCAAAGAATCATATATGATAAAAATGCTATAGAAATTTCAAGCAAGTACCTCTTTCTTGTACTAGTATTGCTTGGATAAATGCCATATTACAGCAGAGAAACTGTACAACAGTACAGGATGCGGTACAGGATGGTGCAAAAAAACCGGACTAGTCACATTTAGGTTTGCATTTAATATAGTCCATTTTTTGTGCCACCCTGTAAAAGAGGAATAATAAAACTAGTGATCAACAAAATCAATCCTCTCATCGTAACATTTCTGAAATGGCAACTGACTTAGACATTGAAATTATAGCTGCATAAAATGAAAACTTCCAGTTTATATACCATTTTGAAAACAATACACATTGAACATCAGCCTAAAGCCCAAAGAAGACCAAATGTACATTCTGCACCAGTGGACATGTGAACGTATAGTCTCTGATCCCCATGCAAGAAATTTGAATAGAAGAAAATGCTTATGACAGACAGACAAACAAAAGAAGATAGAATTTTACGCACTTCAAGAAACTTTCGTTGCTTTGTTCCGGGCCGCGAGTGATGACATAAACAAAGTCAGTTGTTAAAACAAAAGGTACTCTCTCTCTTTTGACGCCCATTTTGCTTTTGAAATGGCCAAGAATATGGCCAAAATCAATGTGAAACAACTGTAAACAACCAACATCATAATAAGTTATGCAAAAAGCAAACTACACTAATAACATGTCCACGATAAACCATGAACCAAATTTGTGCAGTCCGCTTAAGCCAAAGACATAAATAATTATTAACCTATAATGCCTAGAAACTGTCACATGTAGAGGTGCTATAAAATTTTGCCATTGCCTGCTACTCAAGCTATAATGTTACAGAACCAGTTATGTAAATATTCATTCTAACAGATGGTTACCACAAAACATCAGCTAATGGCCTTCAAACTTTTTCTCTCTTTATCAACTTCACAATTATATTTTCATTCTTTGAAATTTTAAATTTAGATTTAATCAAAAACTGTTGGAAATGCATGTATACATGTGCACAATTCGTGCCTATATGACAGACAGCAATATAGCAAAGATTTAAAAACAAAGAGAATCAAACAAGAACACAATTCCAACCATCCTGGGTCTTCAAACTCTCCCCCTCTCTCTTTCTCTTTCTCTTTCTCTTCTCTCTCTCTCTCTCTCTCTCTCTCCCCTCAAAACAGTCTCACATATCATAACTTCTTAGCATTAGGAAAAATTAGAACACAGGTTAGAATTTTTGCATATTTTCCAAACTTCCCTCTTGCTATGAGCCAACAGGCAACAAAACAGGCCAATATCCGATTTGTACTTCACTTCTGGCTCCCTAAAATCCTCCTCTGGTCAAAAACTTGGCACACTGAAGATCTAGCAGTGTACCAGTGTGTCAGAAGGCACAACCACCATCAGTAATTTAAAAAATGCAGTAAATAATTACCTGTCCATTTTCCCGAAGCATAATATTATCGGAATGTCGGTCTGCCACGCCAAGTACATAGGTGGCAACACAGTAACCGGCACATGACATAAGAAATTCATTCAATGCGTTGTTCATTCTGCAGGAAAACACAAAGACATCACGAACATCAAGACAAATCAGATTGCCCGACAAGACAGGAAAACTGTTTTAAAATCCAAAATGCAATGGATCCACAGAGATAACATCTATTTAATGCACACATCATCATTATCATCATCAATAAACGGACATAGATTACTCTTACGCCCTTGGTTCACCGTTGTGCTTTTTCAGCCACTGGAAGAGGCACTGTTTGTTGAAGGCAGCTTTAAGCTTGATGTCACAGTACATCTTCTGAATTGTTGCCAAAGTGCATGCCTGGGTAACAATCTCCAGAAGACCTTCATTCTGTCCCGTGGGCAAGCATCCGTAGGCATTCAGTCTAAAATAACAATTTGCCAGACCACATCACTTATCTTGACCGAAATCAAAAGACACAGCAAAAATGTTTTAACATAAATGTTGGGACGATGCCGCCTAATTCATTTTTGAATATATATACACCCGTGTTTCTACCTATAAAAATGTCTGGATTTAAAACACACATGTATTAACATGTATTCCAGCCTAAAGTCACAAGCAGTCTAAGTAATGACAACAATATTTCAGATTCTTACAAACATTCTAGTAAATTACATCATAGATTTCAACTTTGTGACCCAAATAAGAAATTCACAAGTCATTCGCTACATAATCATTTATAAAATCTATAGTACTGAAGCTAACATGAAAGAAATGGCTAAATTAACACAATTGGCTGAACAAACACACACACACACACACAATACTTGCCTAAAGTCCAAACCTTCTGACTGCCAAATATTGTCCATTATATGCAGTATCTGAAGACTCAACATGTCTTGGCGTAGATCTGCAAACAGAAACACGAAAAAAGACATCTTACCAGTCAAAATGTTCTAATGCCATACAAAACTTCAGAGACAGTTGTTGCTGCAAAAGTCATTTTTACACATACATTAACGGTGATCACGAAAATCAGATTAATGACAGTCAACTAATATTGTTTGCTGCTTTAGAAGTTCTAATGATATTCATAGTTTGTGTTCAAACGGTCCGCCATTTGCATACATCAATGATGAATCAATCTGTCCCACACTTGCATGATGCGTTGTCACAGGTCCTCAATATCACGGACTTTGTTCGGTGAACGCGTTCTGCATAACACTCCAAATTTTATAATCCACGGATTCAAAAGGTTGTTGGGTGGCCAGAGAGTAGGCGGAATGAAGTCGGCGTTTGTTTAACAGTTCAACTGTCTCTCGAGCTCTGTGTGTGCGCGTCCTGTTGGAATGTGTAATAATCTGAGAAAGTTCGGTGTCCGGCAGCAGTCCCTGCATCAATAGAACGTCTCTGTAATACTGTCCGTTAACTTTCACCCCGGCTCGGCCGAAGTGAATAGCTGTACGAAGTGCTGAAACACCAACTGATACCATTAAGGACTTGGTGAAAGTCATCATGCCATCAATGTCCTTCTTTCTTGTACCAGCTGTGAAATATTTTTTGAGGATGAAGCCTAATATAATTAAAATTTCACTCGAAAGGTTGTTAAAACTCATTAATCAGGGGTCCGATTTTCGTGATCACGGTGTAGAATACTGTCAATGTGGAGTAATTCAGTGCTAAC
This sequence comes from Metaphire vulgaris, assembly GCA_018105865.1. Classification (NCBI taxonomy): domain Eukaryota; kingdom Metazoa; phylum Annelida; class Clitellata; order Crassiclitellata; family Megascolecidae; genus Metaphire; species Metaphire vulgaris. Next base: position 27,869,667 of record CM030832.1, on the reverse strand, counting down.
TTACACTACGAAACCTATAAACACTTGGCCAGTTCAAATGAAATGTAATGTTACGCAAGGGTTCATGCCATCAGATCATGTGTTAATGAAGTTTTACTATAAACACAACTACAAAGACAGCATGCATGACCATAAAAACATATATACATATATATATGTACAATACACATACAAACACACACACACACACAAGCACATATATATGATTATCGCATCATGGGCTAACGTGTGTAGGATATAGCATAGCAGTCTAATTATTATCTTAATCATTATCTTAAATTATATTAGAATATTACCTTAATTATTTTAATCTACATTAAAGCAACTTGGAGGAAACTAGCAAAACTAGCAACAGATTAAGTCGAAACCTAAAATATACTGAAATCTCACCATCTCCTCTTTTATACATTAAATAAAGTGGAACACCGAATATGTCAGCATTCTCCCAAACCAACCGCAGTGGCTTCATCTTTGAGTCCATCACTCTGCATTCGGTCATGCTGCAACAAAAACACAGCCATCAAATACAAGTAATTTCGACAAAGTTTTTCTATAAGAAAAGCACTAAAAGTTAAAGCAAATAAAATCCAAAACATCAGACAGAAAACTGAGAAAAACAGCAGCTGTAAGAATTTAACATTTTCCCTTGCTTCTTTTACATTTTTAAGATTAGATTTTCAACGAGTTGAACAGTAAAATGAAATTAATATTTTAAACATTTTAGCCTCTAGCTTTTCAAGCCAAATGTGGCTTCATGGTTTTCATGCATTCGGTGCTTTCATTAATAAGATAAACAATCGATGAAATAGCAATTTGAGCGATGCAAAAACATTTTCCCATAAACAAGAAAGTTGTTCAAGAGTTAAATAATTTTGGCAGAAAATATACCATAAGGAACTGAATAATGAACATTACAGACTGCTTCAACATTGCATGGTATGATAACACTGCAAGTCACACAAATAAGCATGACAAAGCAGCATTTAGATTTACTTATTCAGAATTCTAGAAAAATTAAACAGTTTTAATTTCAAATATTTCATAGATACCCATTTTTGAAAAAGTTACCAGCATGCTATTCTGCATTTGGCATATGAGTAACCGTTAAGTTTGTGTTCAAAGATGTTAAAATTTAAATAGAAAAAACATAGCAGGTAATATTTTGCCAATCAAAACTCTTACCTCACGCATTTAAGTTTAATGCTTGGATTCAGCGAGCACTTCAAATCCGCCAATGACTGCCCATATTTCTTCTCCAATCCTTTTTTCAATTCATCATTGAGCCTTTCTTTAGGTAGACCACAATTCTAGATATGTCAAATCAAATGCAACAATTGTTTATTTAATGCAGAATTTTTCTATGCTTTATGCGCTAAATTTCCTAGATCACCCAAAATATTTCCCATTTGAAAATATTTGCTAATACATACCGGTAATTGCTTGAGGTACCTAGAACTAAAATTGAACTTGTGAAAATAGTCTTAACTGTTGCCAGACCAAATTCTAGAACTCACATTTGTCAGTCTAATCTCTCCCAATTCATTGTGTACTTATGTGTATTTTCATACCTGAACAAAAATTCAGACTTCCTATTTTGCTTTACTGATTTTCTGAGTTCATACCTCTTGCATTGATCCAATATTTTGGCACATGCAGTTTTAGGGAACTGTCAAAGGAAGGCTTACTGTATTTGAATTAATGCCATAAATGTGCCATAAAAGTCTGCTGAGAACAGCCAAAATATTGTTAGTGTGGTCAATCGTCCTATGGTCAATCATCATATGGTCAATCGTCCTATGGTCAATCGTCCTATGGTCAATCATCCTATGGTCAATCTTCCTACGCATAATCATCCTATGGTCAATCGTCATATGGTCAACTGTCCTATGCTTAATCGTCCTATGGTCAATCGCCCTATGGTCAATCGTCCTATGGTCAATTGTCTGCATACCTTGTAATTATATAACAGTGAACTTTAAAATGTGCGAATACTTTGAGATGATCGTTAAGTCCACGAAGACTGTTGAGAGCCTCAACCTCCTTAGAAAGGTCTGTCAGGAGAGCGGTATTTCCACGAAAATATGCCTCTAGGATCAGTCCAAATCGAACAGACACTGACGGTACATGCATCTCAGACCTAACAATTCAATCAGTATGTGGATAAAAATAAGAAGACCAGACACAGATATTTCATTTTGGCATTTATGGATCCAAATTCTGTTGAAAAATCAATACAGTAAATCATCATCATCCAAAGTGCCAGATACGGGCAATTTGAAAACATCAATAAAAATTAAAATTCAGCGATAATTAAAAAGAAACATAGACATCCATCGGTGCTTTACCATGGGTATCATGGAACATAATAAACTGCCAGTTTAATAATAATAATAATAATAATAATAATAATAATAATAATAATAATAATAATAACAATTAATAATAAACTTTTTTGAAGTCTAAAGTCTAGCAGGTCCAGTCAGTGCAAAGTGCATGCGCCCATGTGCTCACACACACGAATAGCAAAGATGAAAATGCAGAAAAATATTAACCTTAGTAGCCAGAAAAAGTTGTGACCAATCTTGTGATTGTTTAGCGCCCTCTGCAGAAGGAATTCTATGAGGTCACACTCCAAATACGATTCGTACTTGAGGACCTGAATGAACTGCAGCAGGTACTGCAACAACTCCGAATCACTAAAACAAAGAACATCAAATAATTAATAAGTGAATAGTCTACGGAAAATAAGAATCTGCCATCTAACGGAGCCTTGAATCATTTCTCTTAAATTGCACAAATGGCGAAAATTAAAGTCATATTCCATTGTACGAAGCAAAATAAACATGCATAATTTCACACATCACACTTAATTAATGATGACTCAGAGGATGACTCATTAAGTTAAATCAATAAAATTACAGTAAATTCTGAAACTATGGACTTTTGGGAACCAGGAAAAGGAGTTAATATAACCTGAGTCTGCCAAGTCCAAAGAAGCCCGTTTGTTTGGGCCAAACAAAATGGTCCGTGTTACAGGAGGATCTTTTAAAAAATTTCCGTGAATGCCAATTTTGCCATTCCAATTCTTGCTTTTAGGTCTGTGTTGCTTCTGCTATCACTTGTAATTATTATCACTTAGTAATTATCACTTAGTAATTATCTTATTTGTAATTATCACTTGTAATTGTAATTAGAAGTAAAACAGACAGCATCACCAACTGTTTAAATATACGATCGTATTTAAGAAAATATAATACTACAGCTGGTACTCATAGCTGAGATCCAGGAACCAGCACTTTGAAGCCATGTACTCTTGGAAGACAAGTACTCTTACACCTGTGAGTTGTAATTTGAAATATTAGAATCTGTTTAGAAAAGAAACCTCATTTTCTGAAGGCAAGTCACAGCAAACTTCCGAACAGATTTATCTGCATATTGAAAGTCAAGCAATTCGAGAGCCTCCGTTGGAGGAATCTGCTGCCATATCTGAAGCAATGCTTGCATCTGCCATCAAACAACCAGATTTCAATATATGCCAAAAGAATTTTGGATATACAAATTACAAATAGTCAAATTTCTATGCATTTTTTTCTTGCTGTAAATAGAAAATACAGTAAACATAATGATCTATGTTGAATTTTTAAAATCGTTAGCACTTAAAACAAAAACAAACGAACCTATACGAAATAAGATCATGAACTTTACTATATCTACTGTATTCTTAAAATGTCCAGGGATTCAAAAAAGTAGTTAATTTCTTTCCGAATAAAGGGTGAACAAAGATGAGACATTCTTTTAGTTCAAACTAAAGAACATCACAGCCATCTTTCATCTGGCAACCTAACTTAAAATTTAATGTTCACTGTGAATGAATAGAAACATTCAAAAACCAGATTATTATTATCATTATTTTTATTATTATTATCTTTATTATAATTATCATCATCACTATCATTATTATCATCACTATCATTATTGTTATTATTTAAAGAGATTTGACATTCACACAAAATTCAACAAAAGAGGAAAGCTTATAGTAACAACATAAATCAAACTTTTCTTTAAAATTTGATTATTATATGAGGGTTGAAGTTCACACATAAAATTCAAAAAGGAGGAAAGCCTACTGTAGCAACGTCAATATAATTGTTCCAATGAACACAGGACAACAGCTTTGGAAGTGAGTGTGGAAAATGTTCTCGACATTCGTATCTGAGGTTCCAGATCATTTCCTTTTCCTGTTCATGCAACTGGTGCAGAGGATCTCGATCAATCATTCCTCGCAACACCTCCAGATTACCATGTTGCGAATCCAGCTGAACAGAGTTGCAGTAAAATCAGTCCATGAAACAGAAAACAATCATCTTTGAACCCATTCTGACTCGTATAATCCACAGCAAATTTTAAATAGCATATCTTCATATAAATTAAATCTCTCAAATAAATTTGTATTTAATTCAAAATTTTAGTTTCAGAATGGCACAAAATGCAAGTGTAAATGAATATATTTGCTTCTGAGTGTCATGATTATGGAATATCTTTAAAAGCAAAATATTTAAACACAGAATCAATACACAAATATACAATATGCAAATAATAATGATTTTGGTTCTTGTTGTTGCAATAATAAAACAACACTTATCTCTTGTTGCCAAAGAATTTATCTTCCCAAAAAAATTATATTAAATGTCAACTTTCTTCAAAGCTTAAAGATCTAAAGAATTTTGGAAAACTAACCAAGCTAATTCTACCTGACTTTACTAAGAGATGCGTATAATCATAACCAGAAATTGCAAAGGCACGAACTTCTTTTAGGCTACCAGGTTCAAGCCTTCCTCCAATTTTGATAGGTTAGGCTAGAGAAGAGGAAAGGCATAGGGATTGGGTACTCCACTTTTCATCCAAATTTATGCCTATGACTACAGTGTGATTCCCGTTAACTGAAACTGAAACTGAAATATCCGTTAACTGATAAGTAATAAATCCGTTAACGGGAACTGGAACTGGAACTGGAAAATACGCAAAACTGCAACTAAAACTGAAACTGGAAAATAAGCAACTGAAACTGAAAAATCGAGTCATATCAGTATCGTTTCAGTTTCAGTAATCTGAATATGGTATGCGAACTTCAGTGCAGCTGTGTGCATGACAGGCTGGCTATTGATCTATTGTCCACACGTAGGTCAGTACTCAATAGTCCAGTTGTTTACTGCTCGCTCGACCGATTGCCGGCCTGGGCAACAGGACGTCACGTCCCCCGCAGTGACAGTAGCTCTTTGACCCCGTAATTGACGGTATTCGTCTACCAAACCTGTAAGGCCTGCACGGAGTACACGCTGCTTTGCTGATTGACCTACTTTAGCAGAGATCTGGACTCATGCAAGTTCCAACTTTATTGTATTGTTTTGTTTGTCGCTGGTGACGGTCTAGTTTCCTGCGCATTGACGTGACAGTTGTATAGGCCAACTAATCAAATATTATAGTAACATTTTAACAATGAGCTTTAAGGTAACCATCCAAAAAAAGAGTGTGATTTGGGAATATTTTCAGTATGATAAGATTGCCGACAAAAGTAAATGTCTTGTTACTGTCTAACAACTCGCCCTGTGGAAAGTTAATTGCGGGCAGCAATTCAACAAATGTTAAAAGTCATCTAGAGAGTTGTCACAATGCTGCATTTGCTGAGTATCGCGAGAAAGAAGCCAAAAGAAAATGAATGATTAATGTAAGCAATTTATTTACTTAAGTTATGTATGTAACTGGTATGATGCTCTGTTAGAAATTAACCCATTCACAAATAACTTTGTTCTACTAACTTTAAACTTCACATGTGTAATGTAGAGACTTTCAGGCTGTGTGCCCTTATAACCAGTTGAATAAAAATGAATATGAAATGTCAAATAAAACGCTGTGCTGTAAGCTTACTGTTGCTACAGTATTTAAATGTAGGACTTTCATCCTATGTTGCGTTTTTATTAGAACGACTAAAAACTGGAACTGGAAAAATACCTGCAACTGAAACTGAAACTGAAAAATATACAAAACTGAAACTGAAACGGAAACTGAAAAATAGTTTTGCAAAACGGAACTGAAACTGGAACTGAAATATAATGAGCAACTGGAATCACACTGTATGACTAGAGTCATTGATTAAGCAAATAAACTTTAGGCCAGGGTTAACATAAGAAGAAACAGCTGCAGTAAAGCATTGTTACACGGGGCAATCCAGGACTGTGGAACTCACTACCGGACTTTGTCACAAACTCTGACTGTCTTGGAATTTTTCTACGTAATCTTAAGACTTACTTATTCACCATCGGATATTCGTAGTTTTGTAAAGCGCTCTTGTCTTTGGCCACTTTTGCCATGCTTATTGCGCTATAGAAATCATCTGGCTAATAATAATAATAATAATAATAATAATAATAATAATAATAATAATAATAATAATAATACCACACGATGGCCAGGAAACAAACATTAAAAGACCACATTAAAATGATAAAACATAAAAACTATAGTGCAGTGATGTAATGAGAGTCATGCCAATATAACGACACATAAGAATTTTTAAAATGTTTACTGGTGTGATAGTGCAATTACCTTTCGCTCCAAGGCAATTGGTTCTTCGTTAGAAAAGCTTGATTGTTGAGCAGCCTGAGCAGCTACTTCTAAAACCTGTTGGAAGCAACGGCAAATTTTAAACGACATATCTTCAAATAATTTCCATTGCTCAAAAAAGGTAATTTTCAAAATTTTAGTTTCCAAATGTCATAAATCTATGTACATATAGATGAATATATTTGCTTCTGGATTTCCAGATTATGAAACATTTCCAAAAGCAAAATATTCAAACATAGCACCAATATACAGTACACAGTGTTTCATTAAATCAGGACCCTTTTGTATTCTGGTTATAACTTTTCAGATGCATGCGAATTTTAATGAAAATTATATCTCTGTGTTCTCTAGAAAATTTCCTTCTAGAAGATATGATTCCCATTTCTTTATTTTTAATAATCTTTGCACAACATAATATTAATCCAGCTACAATTACGTGCAGTTTTATGCAATTTACTCAACAAAACAATCATCTATTGGCAGTATTTGAAAGAGGCAACTCAGAAAGTTCAGATATGGTAAAATTTACCACCAGAAATGGTAAATGTTCACATCTTGTGTTCAAACTGTCCTTCCACCTGCAACCACACATGCCTAAAGTCTCTTTCGCCACTTTCCAACTGCTTTATCAATTACACGCTGGTCCAAACTTATCCCATTCCTCAGCAATGCACAGTCGTAGCTTGCTGATGTCTTTTGACATTCGTCTTGTAGACCCATTCTTGCAATATGTCCCAGGCCTTGCAGTCCACTGGGTTTAGGTCGGAACTATTGGGTGGCCACAGATTTGGTTGGATGAAGTCTGATGTCACAACTTTCTCAGGAGTTTGACAGTTTTGCGCTGCATCGTGAGCCCGATGCGCTGGGGTCCCATTCTGCTGGAAAGTGAAGTAGTATGAGTACCGGCACTGCCTAATGTCGTGCAGAAGATCTCTCATTATAAGCAATACATCCGAATATCGCTGGCCATTCACCTTGACGTTGGGATCAACAAAGTAAAGGTTTAAAATGCATGTGCTACATTTTGTAACTGCAATTACATTACACTGTACAAAGAATTTTTTAAAAATGTGCAAATGAGAATCGTATCGCATAAAAGCAAATTTTCTAGCAACCAAAGATATCAAGTGCAATAAAATTGGCCTACATCTGGAAAATGTATAACCAAAACATAAAGGGGCTCTGATTTAATGAAACACCGTATAGAAACAGTCAAACCTTATCAAAGGGCGGATAGTAAATTGGTCCATCCAAATCATATTTAATGAACGATATTGTCAGACATACAGCTTCATCAACTTGAGGATTCGATTCAACAGTTCCTAGAAAGAGGAAATTAAATAGAATTGGCACATAGGATATCGAAAGTTGAATTTCAATCACCCAATCAAAATCATGATTGAAAAAAAACACAATTACATTTAGACAGAAACAGAATACTTAAAATAACAATGAAACCAATAAAATAATTGACAATGCCATCACAACACTTTCAATGTCAGTACAGTCATGTAGAATTATTATATTCATGAACAATGCAGCAGCAGCAATAAGGGTACAATCAGAGGAAATTCTGGATATCCAAACCAAGGAGGACTTTTCTTTACTCAATTTCCAATTTGTCATAAATCAGTTACACAGTTTCAATGATGTACTGACATAACATCGGTTAGCAAGCAACCCCAGAATGAATAATGGCAATTATGGCCAATTTTTGGCTGGAAAAAAAGACCGAAATTCATCATACCAAAATGACAACAATAAGCATAGTAAGATTGAAATAAAATTCCCATGTCACAAACCATGGTACGTCATCACTTACCAATTGGATTGACCTGTTCATCTGATAGGATGTCGTCATCTGTTAAAGGCCACATGTAGAGTTTCTTGTTCTCGTCGGATCGAAGAGTTCCTTTGTAGTCAAAGACAGGAATATTTACCCAAGCAAATGGCATCATTTCCTATATCAAATAATCAATTCAAGACAACACTGAATGCAATTGTCAAACTCGTGGCCGGACAAAATGTCCACGGACAAAATGTTACGGAAAAAATGTCACGGGGACAAAATGTAAAGGACAAAATGTCACGGCTTAGGGTTAGGATTAGAGTAAGGGCTACATTTTGTCTGTGACATTTTGTCTGCTGACGTTTTGTCCCCGTGACATTTTGTCCTAGCACCATCAAACTGTGTCTGCAGCTAAATAAGATCATTTCCATGAGTAGACAAATGAAACATTTAAACATTATTTTAAAACATATGTTAAAATTATTTTTAAATATATACATGTGGTAAATAATGCATCACCCCGAACTACCAAACAATATAATAATAATAATAATAATAATAATAATAATAATAATAACAATAATGATAGTAATAATAATAACAGTAATAATAATGATAACTAAATTTTAACTCCTGTTTGTCCCTCCACTACCACATTGTATACACCATCGGACATACTTAAAACTGAAAAGCATATACTAAATGCAATTTCCATAATCTGCACGCTCGTGAGCGTAAAGCAAATTTACTTTTTTCTTGTCCATCAATTTTCTGGCCGTGGCCGGTTTCTTTCCGGCGCGCTTGTCCGGGAGCATGTAGAGCATGAAACACAGTCGAGCCATTCGAGGAACATGCTGCAGCGGAAGGTCAAAGGCTAGGGTCTCCTTCCAGCTTGCCTTACCTCCCTTTAGCATAGTATCCTTTGAGTTAACAATGGCACAGAGTGTATCACCACCGTGATACAGGCTGGCACGCAGTTTCACCTAAATAGAAATTTCAATATTCTACAGTAGCTCAAAACAGATTAGCATCTACAGTAAAACCCACACACTGCTATTCCTCCTAGAGTCACGTAATTATCAACCATCATCATAACCACATGTCTTATTCAACTCGGTTTCTTAACAACATACAGTCTAAACTGTCCCGAATGTAACATTAAGAGGGTTTCCTCGTAACAACAAACAAATAGCAACAAAATGCACATTTCTAATATTTTCTCATCTAATGAGAAATTGCTATACATGGAGAATTAGCATTCATGGCCAAACAGTATCTCAAGGTTCTTTGCCATATTTACTGTGCTGGGTTCACAGAGTCCATCCTGGATGTGCTACCACACAAATTTTATCTTCAATGATGATGATGATGATGATGATGATGATGATGATGATGATGATGATGATAATAATAATAATCTCTTCTGTCTTTATTACTTTTCCAAAATTTGTATACACTTTGTCAAATGTCAGCAGTAGTGTGCAGAGGGGGCAGTGGTCCCAGGCACCAATGAGATGGGGCACCAAAATTGAGCCAGCAACCCTTTTTTGCTCATCAACCATTATTTTTACCTATTTGGCCCTGGCACCCCACTGAATGTCAGTATTTGGGTAAGATCTAAAGTTTGTTGTGCAACAGTGAAGTATATTTTAAAAGTTACGGCACAATTGTGCATGCTAATGGGAACACCGCTGACAATTGCTCAGAACACATAGACATTTCAGATGGACAACTGGATCATATCTTAATAACTGAAGCATTCATCCATTATTTACAAACAAGCAATTGATAGCGAATCTGTTAACGAGAAAAGCACATAATTTAAATAAAATGCAAGCCAACAAAGAACAAAACAACCGGGCGAATTCACCAGCACCAATAAAAGTGCCAATTTCTTACGTGCAGGTAATCAGCCATGTTCATATTTGCGATGTCTTCGATGATTATGCTGAAATTTTCGCTGAGCTGGAAGAGACAATGCCCGGTGCGGAAAAGTCTCTCCTGCTCCTGTGAAGGCGGCTCTGGGGTCGAGTGGGAAGTACTCAGTGAGTTCTGCTGTCTTCGTGCTGGAAGTGGAGGCCGATAGTCTATAGAGTCACAAAGACAGTATGATTTCAATAATAATAAATAAACAAGGCTCATTTATGAAAATTATCGACTTGGTACTGGTACATAAGAAACACTTGAAAACCTACCAATTTCCCAGCTTAATGCTATTGTATTATTATTATTATTATTATTATTATTATTATTATTATTATTATTATTATTATTATTATTATTATTAAACTGACAATTTCTTGTGTGCCATATTACCAAATGTTGGGAGCAAAGGTACATTACTGAGTCCAGCCATAAAAAATAAATAAAATAGCAGTCATTGTATACAAACAAAAGTGAATGAAAGACAAAAAAGTGTAGTGGGGGTGTTTCTGAGTGCTTGTCCAGAGTCATAAAACAACAGACAGAGACTGAGACAACTCAGGCTAAGCAGTGATCAAGCTCTCAAAAATGGTGGGTCATCACCCCAAAATTTTCAGCCTCTACTACGTGGTCGGCCTTGGCCACTGGGGATTAAAAAAATTAACATCACTCTAAGTTCGTCGGAATCAAGCAATCGCAAAACATAATAAACCCAAAATGACTCAGTAAAAATGATTGAACATCAGCTGCCTTATACCTAATGCAGACTCTTGACTAACGACCATCAGTTCTGGAACCTGTCCCTTGGTAATTGAGCGACGAATGTACTGCAAGCACAACAGACTAAACCACAACACGGGAATGAAGACCATCACAGGGAAAACAAAGTAGAAACATGGCATGCATTTCCATCAAACAGCCACAAAACTAACACACAGAAATCTAAATATTACATATGCATACACTGATTGCCAGATGAACATAAGTGTCACTCCTCTAGTTTATGAAACACTGCAGGCTGGTCAACCTCAAAATATTTAAATTCCACATTAAAATCAATCATTAAAACTGGTAAAGCTGGTAACTGGTAAAAGGCATTTTCAGATAGTAGCTCTAAAAATCTGGAACTCTTAAAAAAATTGACAAAATTTAAAGTCAACCGCAGTAACAGCAGTTCATGCAACAATAAAAAAGAAAGAATCGCAAAACTGACAATCGGAAAATTAGAGAAACTGATAGGACTGATTGGCCGATACAACAACCAAACCCTTACCATGAACTGCGACAGAGGATAATTGCCAAGCAAATATTCTTGATATCCACACACTCGGAGCACATACTTTGCAGGATCCGACATTGCTTCGCCCGTTGTTTTTGACTTTTTATCCAGCGAAATGCGAATGAGCTCTTCAGAACTCTTATTGATGGAGATTTGAAATGTGTATTTGTTCTGAAATGCATAAAAGCGTACAAACAGGACTATCAACAAGTACCCAAAACAATCACGTAACAGTAACACAACATGCTGCATCACAAGTCTCTATAAACTCTTTCAATAAAACCTAAAGGCTTGCCTCTTCAGAATCTAATATTAAATACATATTATAATTATTCTTTTTGTAGTAATTTATTGCAGTCAATTTGCAATAGAAGCATTAACCTGCTAGCTCATCCATTCATTCATCCATTTGTTCATTCACTCATTCATAAAACAAATCAGAATTCACAAAGCATTTATCGATAAAGATTGTCAGAGTAACTTCTGACCAAAACTCAGTCTAATAAATTGCAATTTTCTACTTAGAAAAAATTTCCAAAAGATTTTAATAAAGGGACAAATAAAAATTAGAAACTTTAAAGTTTGTAAAATCAGAAAACCCACAAAATAATTAAGAAATATTCCATTAGCAACATCCACCTAAAACATCCTGATTGTCTCAAAAATATCCACAGAACCATCTAAATTCTAGAGATATCAAATAAATTATGTCATGTTATTTCAAACAATAAAATAATATCAGCGATGCTTGCGTAATTAAGTATTTTCAAAAAATAAATATAATTATAAAAAATTATAACCGAAATAATCAAAGCAAAGACAATCAAGAAATTGTTCTAATTTCGAAAACAAAATTGCAATATGGACAGTATCAGCGTACATCCATATTTTCGAAACGGATAACAACAAACAGATTTCCAGCTTCAAGTCGAGTAAGTAAGTAATTCGGCAACTTTGATTGAGGCGCCAAATCTGGAGGAAAATAGCATATAGCTCTTTCAAGCCATTCCTATGACGAACAAAAAAAACATATAAAAACACAGACATATGGCATTGACTAGATCTACCAGAATTTAAGAAAACATATAAAGTCAGCAACAATTACATGAAATACTTATTATAGTTATCTATGAGTCAGAACTGCATTCTATGTCAAATAAACAACATAAAGATGAAATAAACAACAAAAGATGAAAGTCACGTGAGAGAAGGAAGACTGAGATGGGTGGAAAGTGGAATCACAACATGAATTCAATCGTGAATATGTTAACAGAATGACAGAGACGGACGGACAGGGCCATTAAAATCCCTCACCTGACTTTCTTTCTCACGAGCGATCCTCTCGCACATTTTCCGCATTCGACTACGAAAATCGATCACTTCTGGATCTTTTATTGATTCAAGTTCGTGCAGTCCTGAAAGAATCATTACCGGTAATAAAGACACACAGTATAAGGAAGAGGATCATTGATAAAGTACGCAAAACAAGATTAAGAATGGACAAGAATAGATGGGCCTACAGAGCACTACATACACACACAAAACTGAAGGAAACAGAGGGCGAGGAATAGCATGAAAAAGATGGATGGATAACATCAAGGAGGATCTGGAAACAAAGAACATGACAATCATAGAAGGACGCAGTGGAGAATTATTGTTCACCGTTGCAGCCAACTGTTGCATAGCAACGAAGGCATCATGACATGACAGAGATTATTTTTAAGTGATGCTGTGCTCGTGTGACATTGATACCTTTCCCAATGAGAACACTGATTTGAGCATTGACAACTCTTTCAGTTCTGTTCTTGGAGCTGTGCTGTTTTGGTGACTCAATGAGTCGCAACAAAGGCATGAATGGACGCACATCACAGAGACGCCTCGACTCATCTTCCAGTTCAATCTAAAAGACAGAGTAAAAGAGATAGAACTAATATCAACCAAACCAGCTTTTGTAACTTCAGTCACAGTCTTGACAAACGTTTTATATAAATAATTAATTAATTGATTAATTAAACTTGCCTTTATAGCTGTTAACTCAATCTACATTTCAAGTGCTGCTCAAATAATAGATTAAGAAAAAAACAAAATATAAAATTTTGCAGGATGAGCAGCAGTGCAATGGCATTCCTAGGGCATGGCAGGTAGGGGACAAATGCCCCGAGACCTATGTGAAGAGGTGCCAAAAAACTCAGCGATCTTGCTCTGCTCAGCAAAGAAAGATTTTAAAAAAACTGAGAAAACCAACTTTGAGCACATTTCAAACCAGTTTGCATCAGCAAAAGCAAGAAAAGTGCATTTGTAGTTTTAACATTGTGCCCAAAAAATTTCATGACTTGTCAACTAAAGATATACTAACCTGCCAATTTATCAATTAATTTTCTGACCCGTTGCCATGGGTGCTTATTGCTTAGTACCTTAGGCACAACCCTGCAACAGCACGTAGACATTAGATCTATGATTATTTGACAGACCTTAGAAAGAAAGGTGATTTAAATCTGACTCTACATGATGTATGATGGCATGTTGACTCTTAAACTGCAGGTTCAGAAGTAAGTGAATTATGAACACAGCCATTATCTACAACTACAATGGCAAGTACGTATCATCATACAGGCATAATTTGTAACAGTCTTTGTAGTAAAATGACAAAATGTTTACCCTGACTGCAACTTCATTGACACAGGTAAAAACATAGACATCTGCATTTGTCTTCAGCATATGGTACAGCGGATAATTTCTAGCCACATTCAACAAATCCTTTAAAATAAAGAAAATACAAATTCACTTAAAACAAAAAATACTTTAAACTAAATATACCAGTGTATATGTATAAATAACATTTCAAACTGTTGCTGTAACATTAACACCAGTTATGCATATAAAGTTTCGTCCAGAAAAAAGAGTAGGGAATATTTACTACTGTCTTAGCTATGAAAGCAAAAAAATGATTTTCAACAACATTTGCACAACATTTACCGGTGATCAATTAATTATTCTAGCATTTTTCTTTATCAAGTCTGCAATTCATATTAAATCCATCAATCCCTTAAAGTGAAAAAAGTTCCCTGTTTTCAAATGTCCAAAAGAACCCAGAAATACATTTCAAGGAGTTTAACAAATTGTCCAATTAACATAACATAACATTAACAATATAATACTTTCAATAATTGTCTGCATGTCACCTAAATTTTTATCTAAGCACGTTCAGCTCTTGACCTCCTATGACAATAGCGCTATATAAGTTAGCCCATAACTAACTAAGTAGCATGCAGAGGGGGGCCGGTGGGGGCATCCAAATTTTTTGGCTCATCAAAACTTTTTTTACATTAAAACTATGGACTAAAATTATTATTTGGCCCTGGGCATCCACACCAGACAAGGGCGTCCAAATTGTCTTGGTGACCATTCTTGTTAACACCTAACACCAAGGTGGCGAGGGGAATCCAAATTCACTTTGGCCCCAAGCATCCACCACTCTTTGGCATGCACATTAATGCATGCACATTAATGAGCACATTAAAATGACTTTAGAAACGTAGAAAATAAAATTTAGTACTGCTTTGATCGATGAGATCGTAGCATCCTTGGGAACCGTCAGTTGAATGATAATGCCATTGGGAAGAAGACAATCCAGCAACAGGTCCGGGGAGTCATAATCGTCCTGTGCCCATATACTGTATGTCTGCTCAGCAGGAGCCATTGTGAAACAAAAGATGCCAGCTCAGGTACACAATGTATTTCTAAAATAAAAGTCAGCACATATGTATCTACAAAAGAAATACACTAAAGAGGCATAAAATACCAATATATATATATATATATATACCATAAGCAGGTCCAGATTAGAGATGTGCGGGTACAGCAAAATGCATACCCTACCCGTACCCGTGGAAAAACTTTTTTTTTACCCTACCCTACCCGTACCGCTAGCGCTATACCCTACCCGACCCGCACTGCAAGCTGTGTACCTGTACCCGCACCCGTACCCGTAACCGACTTTGGTTGGAATTTGGAGTTTTTGGATTTGGAATTTTGGACCCGTACCCGCTGGTGCGTTTACGGGTACAAGTACTACAAA
Organism: Metaphire vulgaris; assembly: GCA_018105865.1. Classification (NCBI taxonomy): domain Eukaryota; kingdom Metazoa; phylum Annelida; class Clitellata; order Crassiclitellata; family Megascolecidae; genus Metaphire; species Metaphire vulgaris. The sequence goes on along the minus strand of CM030832.1, from coordinate 27,853,977 downwards.
GAGACCTGTACATGGACCCGTGAACCCGTATCCGTTCCTAGAGACTATAGAGAGGCAACAGTGAAATTGGGGCTACGAAATTGGGATAACTATTCATTGTAAATAGCACGCATGTTTAGATTAGGACAGATCTAGTACTTAGAATCAGGATAATCAGTCAGCTAGCCTAAACTGACATGAATGGGCTTGTTTAAAATATTTAGTAGATATCATTTATCTATGAGCAGGCATTAGAGCTCAAGTTAAACCACAAAACTTTACCAGAAGAACTTTTCGGTCAAAGAGTCCAAAGAGTCCATTATGGATTTATTACTGAAGATCAGATTACGGATCTGCCTTTATGTTTTATAGATTTATTACTGAAGATGTCAGATTGCTAATTTTTCTATTATTATAGTATAGTGAGAAATGAAAATATAACTTTTCGGTAAAACGGGTATACCCATACCCGTAGCCGCTTATACCCGCACCCGTAGCGCGCTGTACCCGTGGCGCTGTACCCGCACCCGACCGTACCGTAAAATGTGTACCCTACCCTACCCGTGCCCACGGGTGCACGGGTAATGGGTAGGGTATACCCGCGGGTACGGGTATACCCGCACATCCCTAGTCCAGATACTTCATTCACGGGTTAAATTGTCTCAGTTCAGAATTGTATAAATGCCTGGAATGGTGTGTTTAGTGAGGAAAAGGGTTTTTAAGTGCAAGGGTTGTGGACAAATAGAACAGTATGGATGAAAAGGCAGTAATAGTTGAAACCATAAATAGATTCAAAAGTTATCTAGAAGAACTGGGCTATTAAATGTTGAGAGTAATTATAGTGATTTTCACACAGTATAATGTAGCATCACACTATCATTATTAGGGCAATTATGTGTACACTGTAGAAGTCAAATGTTAGAAACGTCATCATGAACAAACATTACAAAGATGTGCAAAGTAAAGAAAAGCAAAGAAATTGGACAGCATTGCCACAAACATCACCTGACCATAGTGCATAAAGCCAAGCATTAATTACAACACTGAATTTGAATGTCAACTGATCAGTTCTGTGGTCTTGAATAGAACAATCCAGGCCCCTAGTTCTCTAACTCTTGTCATTGTGGGCCCTAATTTGCCTTAAACATATGGGCAGAGGTTGGATATTGTTTATTGTAGGGCTAAGTGTTGAATAGACACATCATCAATTCAAATAGGAAGCAACTACTGTCATCCAAATAATGGCTTTATGAGTCTAGCAATAGCATCATTTTATAACTCCACCTTGTATTTATAAATTGCACTAAATTTAGCTAATTTAACTCATAATCTCGATACCATAACTTATATTGATAAACACTCTGCTATTTTTTCAGTGTCATAATGTCAGAATTATCTCATTATTGTTAGAATTTTTAACTTAGAAAGAAAACCAATACAAAACATGTACGACATATCATATTCTTTCCTAGTGGATAAAAATAACAAATAATACACTGTTATTGTTGGACTGATGTCAACCTTCTGCATAAATTTTAAAAATATCTTCCTTAGGCTGCAAATTAAAGCGCAATGAAAAACAGAAAGCCAAGACTGCCAGAACTGACTACACCAATTGCCAACTAAAAATAATCAGCCAAATGAATGGTACAAGGCACAATAAGTTAACCATAAACTCACTCGAACATAGGTAAGATCTTTTGGTTAGCACATCCTATTACAACAGGATATATTCTGCACTGCACAATATCACCAATCAACAGGTCTGATTGCAAATTTTAGTTAACACCAATTCAGATGAATACTACTACTACTACTACTCTTGTGCAAGATGGCACATTAGCCTAGACCACAAGGAAGTAAATGCAGTATCCTTTGAAGAGAGTCACATAAGTCTTCAATGCTACAAGTAGCTTGAGGCTGAATTAGAAAGAAATATGGCAAGAGAGGCTGCTGCTCTAGTGTTAATGTTTTGAACAGCCTACTTCACTTTCTCTTGTCACATGGTCCTGTCTAATTTCCTGTTATGTTTCTGTCACCAGTTTCTATTTTACATTAGCTTCAGACTGTACATGTTTTTGCTGTTTATTCTTTTAATTTTCTGTTACCATCAACAAAAATACCATTTTTGGTGAAACAATATTTCTGCATCCAACAGTGCAAATGGAACCACAATTATACGAAACATTTATGTTTCACGTTCACAGTGGGACGTTGCTATATCAAGACCAGTACTAACCTAATCAAAATGTTATATATAAGCATCTTCTGTGTGTTGCTGTCCTGCAAGGCATAACTAAAGAATTCTTAGCAAGCAGCTATATCAGTGTAATTCAGCAAAGGTATGGTGGTGTAACCACTTAATGCTCAAGGCTAACCAAATGGTGTAGGTCAAAATTTTTGGGTTTTATCTGACAAACCCCATTGGATGTTAAAAACCTTGAAGCTTCACTTACGTGGTTAATTACAATCCTATCTCACCCAAATGTGGCTGCCCGTAGAGAGCAAGACATAGGAGAGAGGAATGCAGTACCTGGTATGCCAAACCAATGTGGGAACAAATATCCAGACTGGGAACAAAATATCCTGGCAGCGAAATGTATTGTGGGTGAAATATCAAGTGGACGAAACATCTTGGGGTGGAAAGCTCAGTCACCAGTGAGAACAATACAGAGACGCCATCAATGCACAGTGGTAAATACACCGTGGATACATGATTAGAGGAATTATGGACTAACATCTGGGATTTCAGCCAAGAGCTACCGTGGACATGATTTTCGACTATGACTCTAATCTTGAAGCGGCCATAGCCTGATGCAGATGCATTATTACGATGGCGATAAAGAAGTTTGCGACTGATTGATTGATTGATTTATTTATTTATTTATTTATTTATTCTACGTGAAGGTTCGTTATAATAAACCGCGTGACAAAAACTGGAAGCCAGAGGAGCAGCGAATTTGGGGAAAACGATCCCACTTCGGAGCGACCATCGACTAGCTCTAAGTGCATTGCAAAGTGGCGCTATAGAGGTGCCTTAGCTTACGGATGGTGGCGACGGTCTTTACGGTCGGTCGACGGTTGAACGGTCGAGTTCCTCGTCCGGGTAGTTCCAGAGGGCCATAACCACAGCAGCGAGGGCGTCCCGTCGCTTTCACTTCTCGTCAGATCCGGGAGATTTCAGAGTCGAACACTAGAAGTAAACACGAATTTTGCGCTACTTTACTTCCTACTTCAGAGCACGGCGAAGCTGCCTCTCTGCTCTCCGTTCTCAGCGCAGTCTAACGCTTCCACAGCAAGACAGCGGAGGAGAACCAGCCTCGCGGTACCAGCGTCTCACGACAGAGGAGCAGAAAATGGTACAGACCAATCAAAGCAGTCTGGCACTATGCAGAATATGCCCGATGATTTTATTCACCCATATCAAATTACTGAAAGTTTGGAAGAACAAATCAGTCAGTAAACTTATAAAGCTAAGATTGATCAGGGCACTAGTTTGGCCTGTTGCCTCGTACGGCTGTGAGTCATGGACACTTAATAAAGCGGGCTTATCCACAGTGGCGGCTCCACCGGGGAGGCCAGAGGGGCACGGGCCCTCCTATTGAGAGCCTGGCCCCCAGGTGGCCCCCCAGTTGGGACCTATACTTAATGCTACATACATTAAACAACAAATGGTTGGCCCCCATGATTAGAATTTGCCACCCCAACGGTCCCTCCACTTGGCAAATCCTAGAGCCGCCACTGCTTATCCATCATAGACTGTCACCCGTTTGTCCGGCCGGATACCCTGGATTTGACCTGGATCTTTAGTGATTTGGATTTGGTGTGCCATCGGTTGATGCTCCTGTGCATTATGAAAGTGGCGCTATAGAAGTTTAAGATTAGATTAGAAAGAAGAAGAAATCGAATTGAAGCATTTGAAAACAAATACTTGAAAAAAATGTTGAGGATTCGCTATACAGATTTTATATCCAATGAGACACTACACAAAATGGCTGGAGTAGAGCAGGAATTTCTGAAACATATCAAAGCAAGAAAATGAGATATTTTGGACAATTACTAGAAAAACAGAAAACTCGATTGAAAACTCAATAATAACGGGTTTGACGGAAGGAACCAGGAGGCAAGGCAGACCCAGAACCAGCTGGATAGACAACATTATGACATGGTCTAACAAGAAAGGAGCTCCACTAATGGAAGCAGCTAAAAAAAGGAGCAGTGGAGAATTATTGTTCAACGCTGCGGCCAACCTTCGCATAGCGACGACGGCTTCATGACATGACATGACATGACATGACATTTCAATAGGCCTACTATACATGTTTTCGTTGTGTGAGCAGTGTTGACTCGCCCTGTAGCATGACATGACATGACATCATTATTTCTTTCTCCTTAATTTCTCCACAACTTACATAAAAAATGAACAAAATAGCATGTACATAAGCTTGTGTACAAGCTTATGTACATGTTATACAGGTACAAGAATAAAACAACATGTACATGTTGTGAGTGATCTTAGATCAAATGATCTAAGATTACGATCTAGGATCACAATTCATGATCTTTGACTTTTGATCTGGATCACTTTCTAACTTTGACTCTGACTTTTAATCACTTTTTCGGTGATTTTGATCTTTATTATCAACAGAAAATCAAAGATCTAATTATACGTATTCTCCCAACTAAGTCAATCAATCAATGAACTTCTATGGCGCCACTATCATAATACCCAGAGCATCAGCCGATGGCACACCAAATCCAAATTGAAATTATTGCCAACCATTATGTATTGTTGTTGTTGTTGTTTCCGTGTATTGAGTCAAATAGCGGAAAAATCAAACAATCTTTGCATTTTATTTATCTATGTAGTTATTGTTTCCGGCACAAATTCCGTGTATTGAGTAAAATGGCGGAAAAAGCAAGCATTCCTTGCATTTTAGACGGAACATTTTTTAATATATAAAATTGATAAAGAAAAAGTTGTAGCTGGTTGCTGTTACTGTGTGAGCAAGAAAATTTCCGGCGGCTTGCATTCAACAAGCAATTTTCTCCGACACCTCAAGGTTAGTACAGTCGCTGTCTCGCTGAATACAGAATACCACAATGTTCCATCATGGGTCCTTTGGCCTTTGCTATTTATTATTTATTATTTAGTTTACATGCATCGTACAGTGCACATTTGTTTCATTATCATATACGTCATACACGATATAATAAATATATCTGTATGATCTTTGATTGAAGATGATTTTATTTGGATTGAAGATGATCTTAGATCACTTGTAAAGAGATCTTGATCTTAGATCATTTATACTCTAGTGATCGTTGATCTTGATCTTAGATCAATTTCTCTCTAGTTATCTTGATCTTTGATCAAGATCATTTTACATGTGATCGTTCCTAGCACTGTGTGTGAGAGAAGCCAAGGAAGGCCTGTTGAACACTGGGTGTATAGATATGTAAAGAACGCGTACACTCATACATGTATACCCTGTTATATATATGTTACAGTCAAAGTGTGAAATCAGGCAATGCTGACATTGCCTGAAATTTTTAGGCAATGTCGACATAAACCGTTTCACTCGGGCACTGTCGACATCGACTTAAATTTTTAGGCATTGTTTAACAATGCCTGAAATTTGCTCAAATTTTATACACACTTTGCCTGAAATCTTTATCTGTCATGGAATAGCATAATAAGCTTAACTTAGAATTGAACATGTCATGCAAATGTATTGTTAGGTCTATATGCTTGAGACCAGAATCAATTGTACAAGAACTGCGGGAAGTCTTCTTCAAGGAGTCACCTGTTGGATGTACCCATCGCTGTCGAAGTGTCAACAACTGGGCCCGGCAATTGGGGTAACGGGACATTTGGGTAACGGGACACCTGAAGAACTGATGCTTCGCTGTATCCCTGTAGCAGTGAATAACTGCGGGAAGTCTTCTTCAAGCCCTGTCATCGGCTACAAATTGAGTACAATTCTTTGAACTCACAGGCATTTATGATTTTTTACCATAAAACTGGTAGGCCTATACAAGAATAGTCGTTGCCTATTCTGATTTTGATAGCACAACCAGAAGCACTATTCTCTCTTTCTCTATTGTTCGGGGCCGAGATGTCCAAGGCCCAGATGTCCCATTACCCAAAAGCTGTCCAGGGCCCAATCGCCGGTACCCAGTTGTCTGGATCCGGTTTTCCTGATAAGTAGAAAAGGTTGAGCAGTGCACAGCAGACATATTCGGCATTAGAGAGTAGGCTTTTGATACGTAAATAAGTTAGCTTGTATAGGCATGGAGGATCAAGAAATAACACAAGAGTTCGAATTCAGAAGACAGCTTCTCGATGATTACAATGAAAAGAAGGGAAATACTACTCTTTTTCGAAAAGAGGAGTATCATGAATTAATCCAGGAATTGAAGGAGGCGAATGATGCTCCAAAGAAATCGAGACGCCAGTATTATATCCTGTCGAGATTTGCTTGTTTTATTTTAACAACAATAGCGAAAGAGAATAGTGCTTCTGGTTGTGCTATCAAAATCAGAATAGGCAACGACTATTCTTGTATAATGTATAGGCCTACCGGTTTTATGGTAAAAAATCATAAATGCCTGTGAGTTCAAAGAATAGTACTCAATTTGTAGCCGATGACAGGGCTTTAAGAAGACTTCCCGCAGTTATTCACTACTACAGGGATACAGCGAAGTCTCAGTTCTTCTTAAGTCCATATAAGCCCCTAGAGTAACTATGCTTTGCATTTACGAACAAATAAATAGCACTTCCCATTAAGAATTTGTACTCAATTTGTAGCCGATGACAGGGCTTTAAGAAGACTTCCCGCAGTTATTCACTACTACAGGGATACAGCGAAGTCTCAGTTCTTCTTAAGTCCATATAAGCCCCTAGAGTAACTATGCTTTGCATTTACGAACAAATAAATAGCACTTCCCATTAAGAATTTGTACTCAATTTGTAGCCGATGGCAGGGGCTTGAAGAAGACCACCCGAAGTTATACAACGTACCCTCAGTTATTGTTAAGTCCAGTTCGATGGTGCGGGGCCGAAAATGTCCGGTACAATTGATTCTGAATTTCTGGTCTCAAGCATATAGGCCTAACAATACATTTGCGTGACATGTTCAATTCTAAGTTAAGCTTATTATGCTATTCCATGACAGATAAAGATTTCAGGCAAAGTGTGTATAAAATTTGAGCAAATTTCAGGCATTGTTAAACAATGCCTAAAAATTTCAGTCGATGTCGACAGTGCCCGAGTGAAACGGCTTATGTTGACATTGTCTAAAAATTTGAGGCAATGTCAGCATTGCCTGATTTCACACTTTGACTGTAACACACACACACACACACACACACACACACACACACACACACACACACACACATATATATATATATATATATATATATATATATATATATATATATACTATATACTGTTCTGTTGTTGCCATACACGCGCGTGTGTATAAAAATCTCAGCGATATGAAGAAATTCAAAGATAACAGGCAGATTTCCTTGCGTCCCCTCGTCATTGCTTCAAATCTTGCAAAAGTCGTCAATAATATCATTATCAGTTTCGACCTACAGGGCTTGAAATAAACACATCCCAGCCATTTCATACTAGACTACAGCACTAAACGCCCACTCAGAGACTGTACGAGAACGAGGCAAATCAACAAAATGAAAATCCTGTCGAATATCTTGTGAAATGGTTAGTAGTCCGATCGATAGGAGGGAAGAGTCGCGTACTAAGATATCTAGTTCTCTGTACAACAGGTTTTACGGATGATGATGCATGAGCTTCGCCTCGTTTAAATTCCTAATTAAGACGGTAGCCTATGACATCGAGAAGCATTGATTCAAAGATTTCGGACGTTGTCTGAACTTATAGTCAGCCATTTTACTATTGAATCTCACCTGAATAAATGTTCGCAGGATGATGTTCTTCCTTTGCTCCGAAAAACGGGTCATTCTTCTGTTTTACGCGTTTCCTCGCTAATCAAACCTCAGTGCATACAGTTGCCCCCAACAGCCCCCCCCCCCCCCACACACACACAGACTCAAGTCGCCCAAACAATTAACCAAGCTCTCACTCATCTGAGGCTCCTCGGGGCCCAGAGGATTAATTGCCCGCTGGCCGCCGCAACCCATTCTGCATGGAAGTTTTCCCTCTCTCGGTCGTCGCAGCCATCAGCGCCGTGTCATGGAGCCACTCGGCCCTCAACGCGCGGCTGAGACCGCCGTTTGTTGCCTTCGTCCGGCTGACCGACCGACCGACCGACCGACCGACCGACGGAGCCCCGGCAGCGAAGAGACCTTTCGGGCGATGGACATACGACAGCGTTGGCTTACTATTAACCGATGGACACAAGCGATTGTGCACCGCCCGTCAACGATCGGTGTCGTTCAGTATATTACATTAGCGTTTGCAGATGAGAGTTCGCTTGGCTGACGAGAGAGTCTCCCTCGACGTTGAGCTTTGAGACGTTGTGTCGTTCAGTGACGATTATCTACAGCATCGCTGTCTGATCAGAATTAATTTTACCTTCTTTAAAACATAAAGGTACGTAGGCCTACGTACTTTTTATATATATATATATATATATATATATATATATATATATATATATATATATATGAATCTCCTGTGTCTGAATAATAATTTTTCTGCGTGCTAGTAGTGGTATAGTAGTAATTCAGTTCACGGCATTTATCAGCTTTTATTGGCTGCGATATAACAACCTTAGCAATCGGCAATGAAGATGATTTCGCAAAACTGCTATCCTATCATACGCCAGCTGCTTTTCGGTTTTCCGTTTCTTGCGGTGATTAGTAGACTTTGACATAGAGAGTGGTGGCGCGGTGGTTCAGTGGTTAGCGAGTTGAACTGCATGTCATGAGGTTCCGGGTTCGAAACTCAGTCGATGCATGCTGCTCCTATTCTGATTCCTTCGCCGTCTACGTCGTGTGTCTACTCAGTGGAAGGAAAATAGTCGAGAGAAAGAGCCCTCATTCAACCGAGGTCATGAAATATGAAGTCGCTACTATTTCAGATTTCCTAATGACTTTGGACCCGTGGAGCGAACCCTATTCTTTTCATTATAAATCTTGTTATCTGCGATGCACCTAATTTATTTGAATAGCTGCGATTTTTGACGGTCCCACTTTTCGGCAAATTCTCGGCTTCTGTTGCGGAAAATCGAGAGCACACCTATTGCTCTACAGCAGTGTAGACTCCGTAGTATTTCAACTTCTTTCAGAAACGTTGTCTCCTAATTGTGAATGTCTAAACCGTAGCTTGCATTGTCTGTCATGTCACGTAATCGTAAGTTTTCCTCTCAAATGCTTTAATACTGAGAAAATTCACTTGTATAACATTCCCCGTTTACTGTTTAATGCATTTGCCTATGGTCATTTTTCAGTCAAAACTGATTGTTTTCAACTTGCAGTTACTAGGGTTATACGAAAGCTACAAAAGTGTGGCATCATACTTCATCGCTTGGGACTTTCATTTCTCTTTCTAACCACGCGTGAAAAAGAACCGGTAAAATTGGGCCGATTAGAACCAACCATCAATGCCCCGGTGCTGTGTCGTCTGCATTCGCCTCACGTTCAGAAGGCGCGTCGTTATTGTCGTCGCGTAACGCGCCACTGAGGTTTTAGCGCTTTTCAATCGCTTGACCAATCGCCTAACTAAGCACCGCTGCTGTTGAAACTACTCATGCAAATGCTGCGCCAAGTGGTACGCATCTCTGGCGTATCTACGGGGTGGGGATCTACGGGGTGGGGGGAGGAGGAGGTCCAGCAGAGGCGGATTTATCAATTTACCACGGTACTAATGGTATACATCGGTACCGGACCTACCTGTCAAATTTAAATTTTGGGGCCTTCCTTTCTATTAACAAATGTTTTATTGATTTTTAGTTATTTCTTTCTTAAAATAAATTAATTTCTGTTAGTCCACCATTGGTGCCCAGCCCCATTTTCCGGCCGGAAATTTTGGGGAGGGAGAGGGAGAGGAGTATTATCTCAGATTTAGGATAATAGCCACCGGACTTAAACGTTTGAGGCGACGATCTTTTTTCGCCCGTAAAGACGTTTGGGCCGAAACTATAAATTCTGGAATCCTAGATTTGTCATTGATTTGTATATCCATGCTCACGACGTCAATGCCTCGCTCAACGTGAAAAAGATTTCTTCCTGAGTGCATCAGGGGCGTTGTCACGGGGGTATATCGACATATATATACAAACCCCCAAAAATTCAGTATACATATAACTTATAATACAGTGTTCATAACATATATATATATATATATACATAACATATATAATATATATAATATATATAATATATAATAATATATACCCCCAAATATGTACCCTTCCCTCCAATAAAATTCCTGGCTACGCCCCTGGAGTGCATACATGCAGCAGACTGTCGATTGAAAAAAAATTCAAGGTATCGTTACTGAGCTTATCTAAAAACTGACCGGCTGGCGGATTTTTCAGAGATAACAGAACCCAGGAAGGCTTCGGCCCCTCCTTCGGGAGACAGTTTCTTAGCCGCTCGCGGTGCAGGGCTCGCTCCGCAGAAGACCAAAGACGGGACTTAAATGCTTCATCGCGTGCATCGGGGAAAAGGAATTTTCTAACCGGCGGCCGTGAAATGGCGAAAACAGAAGGGGCAGAGATTAAAGTAATTCGAGCGATGTGGCGTCAGGGCGAGAGATAAGAAAATGAATGATCTCTTGAAGGACGTAAGCCTACGTTGCCCAATAGTCGGTGTCCTCGAAGCAAGTGGAGAGACGAAGTTGGAATGCGAATACGAGCCCCGTCCAGTGCTGTAGAGGGGGGGGAAGGAAGGAAGGGGATGCCGCCCCCACTATTTTTCCATTATAAACTTCTCTGTTTCTTCGAGATTCTGTTTTTCGTTTTTCCTTATCACTTTATACATCGTGTCAATTTGATCAATTCTCTCAGATCTTCAGGCTGACGATAAGCAGTTGCTTTATAAGTTTATATTTGTTCGTCTGCTCTGTTAACTATTATTCGGTTCTCGCTGTGCAATGTTAAACGTGCACTTTATCCGCCAGAAATCGAATTTCTTCTTGAAACATAAAAAAATCTTAACGATCTCAATCTTGGCTACATAAATTCTATCTTTTTGTGTCATGTTTGTGCCTATTGGCCAATTGGATGTGAATTTTTAGCGTGCACCTCAAATTGTCTAGATGAATATAAGCTGCTATGTATCATGTCACCTAAATCTTTGTCTGTCTGTCTGTCTGTCTGTCTGTCTGTCTGTCTGTCTGTCTGTCTGTCTGTCTGTCTGTCTGTCTGTCTATCTCTCTCTCTCTCTCTCTCTCTCTCTCTCTCTCTCTCTCTGGTTTATATATTATATGCGTCTAAAAATATCCATGCATCATATCATTTATGCCTATACGATCCTCTCCCTGTCTTCATTGAACATTTAATTTTCAAGTTTCATGCAGAGTTTTGTATCAACAGAGAAATGTGAGGTTGCTGATAATATAAATGCTAGGTTTTCAAAACCCATAACATATCAAATTATCAAAACGCAAGCTTTTAGGTTTTTTATGTCGAAAAATAAAAAACTCCCATCATCAATGTTGTAAAAGTTTCTTACTCTCCGCGGACAGCAGAAAGCATAATTATGTAACAGCAATATAGAGAAGGGTCTCTGGCGTTGACAGGCCAAACATTAATATCTAAAAAAACTTAAAACCTAAAACACCTCAAACCTAAAATTCTATTTCTAAAAGTTTAGGTTTTCCCAGTCCTGTTTGACTCACAATAGCTATAAAAAGGAGATTTTATTGAGCCAACGGTGTATAAACAAATTTTTGTTTTCAATCTTAGCAATTTTCTTGCGCTATATAAAGCGGAGTTCGTCCCTAATGCTGAAGTCTTACGCGTTAGGACATTAATCAGAGATAATCATCGGAAACTGAAGTCCAATGCAATTTGCGGTGCTATATATCAGAGGCAAATTGAAGTTTAAAAAGCAGAGGGTAAATTTCTTGGGAGACATGCGATGCCACTTCCGTCGAAAGCGAAGTAGCCTATGTGTGTTTTTTAAAAGCAGATCACTTTCGCGCACTCGAATGACAACGCTTGGAACTGGCGGGAAAACGAAAAACAGCTGAAAAATACTGGCAAGATATTAGAGTCTTGGAAGGGTAATGTTCCATGTAAGTGGCAGTGGCGTCATTTCACACTTTTCTTGGGGGGGAGGCGAGAAAATTTTTTTTGCAATTTTTCAATTTTTTGCGATTTTTCGACCTGACGAGTTTGAGTTTCCAAAAAAAGTTGACGACCTTTTTTTTGCTTGTCAGTCCTTTTTACGATTAGTTACTTCAGATTTTTCTCGACATCAAGCACATAACACAAACGTGCCCCCCCCCCAATTCTAAATGACGTCCCTGTTTTTTGCACATTAATACATTAGAAATTAATATTTTAATTTCTGGGGTTATGGAAATTTCCCCTCCCCCAGCCCCCAAATGACGCCTCTGGTAAGTGGGCGAGCCTAAAAACGGCGAGACGTGTGCCCAAATATGTTTGTTATTGTCCACAAAATTTGCAGGAACTTTTATTTTTCAATATTTTTCACAGACATTTTTCGAGGGGTCAAAGCTCGCCGGTCACGGTTAATATTTTAGCAAGACTTTCAGATTTCTCTGCGAAAATGTTGGTATTTGCATTTTTCAGGTGGCATGTGCCACCTCTTGCCCTAACGTGCGGACGCCAATGAACCCACCCCAAATTATTTTCTAATTTCTCGTTGTAGCGATGAGTTGTAAAGGGCAGAATAAAAATGCGACAAAATAAATGAAGGAAGGTGGGAGAAATAATGGGGAAAAGGTTGGGACAGAACAGAATAGGGACTGCAGTACGAACTAAATACCCCTTACCCCTCCAAACTTAATTCATGAATCCACCCCTAGACTGGGCAGCAATGACTGGCTATTTGAATATCACGCGGATCATTTATTTTAAAAAATAGGCTTTATGATTATAATGTCATGTTGGATAATATTTAGATGTTGTGGAAATTTCCTTTAGTGAAAGCCAACTATGCGATGCTCAGAGTAGTTTCGTGTGTCTGTACAAAGAGTCTGTAAGACTGGGATCAACAGCTTCACTTTATCAACTGTAAGCTAACAGACTTCCTATATATACAGTACTGCTCAAAAATTGTGAACACACGTGGATTTCGAAGCAAAGCGTATTTTAAAAGTATTTTTTCATTAATGATACTATTTTACGATTGATGTATAGAAGGCTATAGATATGCAAAAATAGTTGACCATTTTTCGTGGCATTTCGAACGCTCTAGAATAAAATTGAGACTGAATATACTGATTATTCTAGTACGGTTTGATGCAATGACGATGGAGACACAAGAAAATGTGGATATAATTTGTTTCTTCACTCCTCTGAATTTTTTATATCTATAGCTTACTGTAGCAATAATCCTTCTGCAGGCCAATGTCTAACAGGATATCATTTTTATAATAGCTTTTTGGTCTGTAAAACCTGTGATACAAGAAACTAGCTATCTTAAGACCCCTCTTATCTCTCGATCGACTTTGTAACTATTTGAAAGAGAATTGTTTTCTGGAAGACTTTGTATAGTGTCGTTTGACATAGCTCACTATTTTTCGTGGCATTTGGAACGCTGTAGTGTAAAACTGAGGCAGAATATATCGACTGTTCTAGTATGGTTTGATGCAATGAAGATGGAGACACAAGAAAATCTGGATAAAATTCGTTTCAACGCTCTTCTGAATTGTTGCATATCTATAACCTTCTGTACATCAATCGTAGAATACTATCATTAATGAAAAAATACAGTATTTGTGTTCTTGGTTGTGATTGCAATGTTTTAACAAGCCTTAAACTTCGTTTTGCTTCGAAATCCACGCGTGTTCACAATTTTTTTGAGCAATACTGTAGTCTAGCTTTTAGCTAAGCTGCGCATCCCAGTGCTACAGAGCAGAGCGGCTCTAACCGGGGCAGGGGCCCGTGTCCCCCTATTGAAGACTGGCCCCACTCATGCCCCCAGTTGGGACCCTATACTTAATGCTATATACATTAAACAACAAATGGTTGGCCCCCATGATTAGGAAGTTGCCCCCCCAACCCCCCCCAAATGCCAAATCCTAGAGCCGCCACTGCTTACAGAGTCCTCTGCATGTGTTACAAACTCCGCATAGATAAGCGAAGAGATTAACAAGGTCATCGCTCGAAAACAAAGTCCATTCTCTACAAAGGAGGTCGAATCCAAATGCTATGGACTGTGGAGCAGCTTTTTATGTTATGATTTGCATTCAAAACATGCTTAGAAATTGTGCATTTGTTTGGCATAGGAATATTCGAGCGAGTTTCATTTTCGGTTTTATGGAGATGAAAAGACATTTCAAAGGGTCATACACTTACCACTGACTCACAAGCACACACACACACACACACACACACACACACACACACACACACATATATATATATATATATATATATATATATATATATATACAGTTACCTCAATGACCTATTTTGCCTGCTGGCATCTAGTAGGTTATGGATGTTACTGTACGCGCCAGACGTAGGTTTGACTGTTTAAATATTCATATCGTCTTATTTGGCTACATTCCTTACTTCTAAACAAACTACGTTAAATTGCTTGAGTGAATTATTTTTCAAAGGCAGCAAAGTTTCTCGTGTTGTTCTTGATCCCTAAGAACTCTTATTTTAACCCAAATTCGTGCGTTCCTAGCAGGGCTCTTGTTTGTAAAAAATATTTTCAAACGCCAATAATATGTAAATGTTTATGTAAAGTTCTATGCAGCGATCATAATAGAAGCTGATAAGGGCACGTTTGGTCCACAGAGAGACATCAATAGATACACTTGAACCGTTAACTTTTCAATATTTTTAACACAAAATGATGCAAGGAAAATACAAACTACTCGTGCATTTATATACCGCTTTCACAATTCCAGTAATATCTCAGTATCTGTTTATTCTCAGCACTGGCGGCTCCAGAACTTGGCAAATCGGGGGTCGTTGGGGTGGCAACTTCTAAACATGGTGGCCAACAATTTCTCATAAAACTGAACTAGTCTAGTTGCTTAGAATGAATGCACTAAATTATGGAATGCCACTGGGGGGTCTGGGCATTCAATGGGGGGAGCGGCACGCCCGGTTTTCGAGTCGCCTTTGATTCTATAAGCCAGCGGTTCTCAACCTTTATAGTGCCGCGACCCTTTTAATTCAATTCCCATGATGTGGCGACCCCCAACCAGGCCCGCCGAGAGAAATTCGGGCCCCTGCAGAATAAAATTTCTTGACGACCTTTTTTCTTTTTTGCTTGTCAGCCTTTTTACATGTTAAAATGAGTAAATTTTGCGCAATAACAATAAAAACTCTATATTTCCGAAGGTCTCCGGCGACCCCCTGGCAAATCGTCATTCGACCCCCTTGGGGGTCGCGACCCACAGGTTGAGAACCGCTGCTATAAGCTGCAGCAATGCAATAAGCCTAAGCAGTAATGGTGATTCTTTGAATCGAATGTTAATTGTCTTCCCATATGTTATTCAACTATATATAATGACCGTTGTTAAACTATGGACCGTATTTCCCAAATGTTCAGCTGTCATCCTATTATTCCAAGTGCCTCCTTCTCGTATTGATCAAATAGTTCCGGTGTCCAGTCGAAGTTATCTCGTACATCCTTCGGTTCGTGCTGCACGCGAAATCTAGATCAATCCAAATGCAATGATCTATTCCACGTTCCGGCTCAATCGATCTACAACCTGGGAATAAAAAGAACGATTAGCGCCATTCATCCATTTGTGCAGAATTCTAATTTGTTTTACTATAAAGCGCGTCGCGTTGGTTACGCCATTCGGAATTTTTCTTCCGATATTAATCGTCGTGCAAGATGTCAATGGGAATATAATCACCCTGCGATAGACAGTTTCTGGTCTCTCACTGAGACTTTTGTTATAAGCGAGGCGATAGTTGCAGGTCTTCAAGTGAGAATTTGTTCTCGAAAGGACCGAGGTGTAATCGCTGTCACCAACAATTTGGAATAAACCGGTTTTCAAAAATGTCAACTAAATGTATTCTATGAGGAGAGATATAGAGAGACTGTTCATATTGGCCCAGGGCCTGTGTAGCTAATGGCCATTAGCGCAGCCACGAGAGGGGTACAGAGGATTCGGACCCCAGTTAGGAATGGTCGTGAAATTGCAGCAATTACAGTATATAATGAGACTCCTCCTGATCTAGACTTCTCTGAGAGCGCTTTACTGTTACCGGATTGATGTACTGCAATGCGCGCCACAGTCTTTTGGCATTTGGTTTTTTGCGCTCAATGATTACAGAATTTCCTGCAAAGACGACTCGCCTTTGCTCTTTCAAGTATGCATATATGCGACTCCCTCAATGCTATACGCTAACGTCCGGAGTCCGGATATTGAAGACGGACGCTGGCTTTCGACCGTCTCTGTCTGTCTGTCTGTCTGTCTCTATCTATCTATCTATCTATCTATCTATCTATCTATCTATCTATCTATCTATCTATCTATCTATCTCTCTCTCTCTCTCTCTGAATGAGTCAACGTAGCGCACAGTAGTGGTGGGTCGGTAAGCCGAATACCGACCGAACCGATATCGCGATATTTAGCGTCCCGAAACTGAAATACCGAACTGACTTTTTAAAATACCGACCGATATACAGAATACCGATGCCGACATACAATACCGACACTGACCCACCACTGGGACACAGGTAGGCTACTAACACAGACATGCGATGATACTTTAACGCAGACAAGTAGACAGACCGAGAGCGCTCTGCCTCAACACAATCACGCAAAGTAATGGTGAGCAAGCAGAGTGATGTGGATAATAGCGTGTCCCTACATTTCCCGGGATGTGATATTTTTCGCATGACTGTCCCGCGGGAATGCGTTGGTGTCGTCGTGGACCCCCCCCCCCACCCAATGGACCTGAGAAATCATCAGAAATCAACATTCTGGAAACTCGTAACAAAGTGGAATGCAAATGAACACACACACACACACACACACACACATATATATATATATATATATATATATATATATATATATATATAAAATTTATGCATATGAATTCAGTGCAGAAAAGCAAATTACTTCATCCGCGCATAAAATGCACTTTTGGATTTTCGTGAGCGAGGTATATAATTTGCAGTATGCATTTACGAATGAATATACAGTATGTAAGTAAAGCCAGTGGCCTAGCAAAGGGGCGGTTTGGGGGTTTAAGCCCCCTTCTTTGTCTGCGGACGAAAAAATTTTTGACATGCTTTTCCATAAATTTTTCTTTTTCGGACGCGATTTTGGAGGGCAACCCCCTTCCGGAAATCCTGGCTACGCCACTGAGTAAAGCATATATGTGTGTGCACGTACGTGTGTATGTGTACGTACGCGTGTGAATGTGTGTATGTATTCATGTAGACGTAAGTATGCATGTATAGAAGTACTAGTGTATTTATGCAAGCGCGTACATCTATATACATATGTTAAGTTGTTAACGTCTCTGCAAATGTTCTACTGCGACAAAGGAAATGGTGGACTTTGTGTTATTTTATCTGTATTGATGTTTTTTTCATTTTAGCGATCACCAAAGAGATTATGATAATTCTGCAAATTTGCACCTTGATTCTTTTAACGAGGACAGCAAAATGCATAGCTATGGATTCAGGAACCACCACACGACATGATTCAACAGGTAAGCCAAAGTATTTGACGATAATGTTGAATCCGCGAAAAGGACTCGCATCACCAGCCCAGAGGCCAAAACTCTGAGTCGCAAAAAAGGCCACAGCAATGTCTCGGTAGCCAAATAGAAGTTGTCGAATCCCAGTACACAGAATTTCTACATAAAAAGTTCGTTTAAATTATTCTAAATCCTTACAAGAAGCGCGCAAAAATTTCAATTGGCTTCGCACCTCAGTAATTGACTGTTCAAAATAAAGTCAACCCCCCCCCAAAAAAAAAACAGAATGTAGGCCTATACGTAGGTGTTGGGTAAGAGGGCTGGATTAGTTCCATAACACAACATTTTTGCTTCGCTTGTTTAGACAGATAAACAAAAACTTCGACCCTCATTGAGAACCTGGAGTCGACCAGGGTAGAGGTGGAATAAACCTCAAAATCACCGGAAAAAAACAAAATTGTGCGTGTTGAGGTCTACCATTTAAGACTGTTGATCGTTTTTATCCTGCTACTTAAAAGGCATTCGATAATTTCTTTGAAATGTTGTAAAATGTCGCTACGCCCAGAAGGAAGCGAAAAACTACTTCTTGATTGTTAAATGGTGATTACACTCAGTCCTGGTCTTTACGATTTTTCCTAAATACTAAGGTAGAAGTCGTATCGTGGGTTTCGGAGCCTGTGAGAAAACTGACTGATCACAGATTACAGTTTTCTGCCTCTATTCATTGTTGGTTGATGTCATTTCTACTGAATGCGTTGACAAACAAACGAAAATGTTCTCGAATGTAGATCGTTCTTTGACTAAAGCTCTTAGAATAGAAAATGAATCGTGCAAATGGTGGGGGGCATTTTGAAAATCTTAGTCAAATTTTGGACTTTCAAGTTGACATTGACTGCGTAGCCTGTGTTAGAAGCTGTTTCCTTTAGGTGGTGCTATATAAATTTCCATATCTCACTAATGGCACAGTATATTTCTGCAAGACAGCATGCCGTTGTTTGAAATAGACATCTCTGCGTGCATATAAATTGCTATTAAAATCGGCGCAGGTTCGCGGTTGTTATTGCAAGATGTTGAATAGCTACTTTTTCCAAGATATGGTATATAATGTTTATGTTATTGAATGGTGCTGAACATGTGGTAATATATTAACTGTGGGTGCAAAGCATCTAGAGTTTCGACATGAACTCTTTATTATAATATAAACAAAGGAGACGGCGAATAATGATTTTTAGACATAACTTGTTGACATAGTGTTGATTATTATTGAAGCAAAGTCCTTTTGCAGAGCGCCATTTTACTGAAATTTAAACAGTAGGTCCTCTGCTTATAGGCCTAAATGAAATTATTTCAGTTAATATTTTAACGCAACAGCGCTATAGCAAACCACACTACAGCAACACATTGATATTCTTCCGCTCAGACCTTATTACCAGACCAGAGAGGGGGTTGTTTTGAATTGTTTACGAGGCTGACGACGGGGGCGGTGACGAATTGAGAGGTAGAATGAAAACGTTGATGCTCTGTACGTGTCAGCATCAACGATAGCACTGTTTAATAATTAAAATGTATGGAACGATGAATAGCCATTAATAGCAGACATTCTAACGTACTCTCGGTCGGACGGAGCTTCCTCCTCGAGTATAGCGATACAGAGGCGACGGGACGGGACGGGACGGGACGGGACGGGACGGGACGGGACGGGACGGGACGGGGGACGGGACGGGACGGGACGGGACGCGGCTATGTACTTCCGGAACGTCTGTCCCGAACCTTGCCGAGTGCCGGAAACGCGTGTAAGGCCTTTTCCACTGCATCCATGCGAAGCGCCGATCGGAAAACGATCGTCGTTAGCGACAGTATCAATATTTGGAGTGTGGGCAATTTTTGAACGCGACGTCCATTCGCGCATCTCCAAGATGGATTTATCGATGAAGTAAACCGCTCTGGAGGAAAGTTGCCTCAAAATATTCTAGGCAGGAATCTTTACGTCTCAGAGGATCATTAACAACTTAGAAGTTTTAAAAATCGGGATATTTGAAATATTCCGCCTAATTTTTAAAAAATATAAACGATATCTCGCAACAACAAATCAGAGAAAAATTCTTTATCATAACTTTCCTGTTTCGCATTTTTGGAGAAAAAACAATTGAAAAGTTAAAGTCGAAAGTTAAAATAACACGGCAATATAAAAGTAGATATATAAAAGATTAATAAAATATTATAGTTTAAACGGGATCGGCACATTTATAGAAAACAAAGGCATGTGAGTAAATTCAGCACTGATCTTTGGAAGGCTTCACAAATTGCATTATAATTATCTGTGCGCGATTCTTGTAGCATTGCTAATTAGGTTCGTACTGTATGAATCTATTCAGTTGTGATTATATAGCGCCTTTGCTTAAACAGACCAATCTTACTAATTCCGCTTAGTGTGTTGCTTGGACTTGGCGCAGCCCAACATGTGGAGCCCCAGGTCCTACTGGGGCGCAGCCCCCATGTGAGGCCGTAGGCCTTACTGGGGGCGCAGCCTCCCATAGGGTGCAGCCTCCCGTGGGAGACCTAGCTCCAGCTCCCCGTGGAGGCTTTATCCTATACTGGGGCACAGCCCCTCGGGGAGAAAAAATCCCAGCCCTCCGTGGGAGACAAAGCCCCTTTGGGTCCGAAAACCCAAAAGGAGCCGTATGCCCAAAAGGGGCCGTAGGTAACACTGGAGGGCGCATTCCCCATGGGAAACCAAATCCCAATGGAATCGTAGGGTGTTATGGTGTGCAGCCCCCCGTGGTTGGGAAGGGCAAGGCCACCCAGTGAGCACATAGGAAAAATTTTAAATGATAATCTACGCATTCACATTACATTTTCAGATTTTAAAATTGTTATATGCAATAATATGAACTTTTGCAAAAATCGGGGAAGGAGATAGCCACTCCCCCCGTCATTTTTGACGGGTTAACAGCTAGTGTGTATATATATATATACCTATAGCATCATTGATTCGTTTTACTCGAGGCCGAAATTAAGGAGCTACAACGATAGAAAAGGTCAACAATGTGCTATAAAAGTTTAGCAATATATGGATGATATTGTGAATAACTTCACTCAAAAGTGCCCAGGGAGTTTCAGGGGGGTCCCGCCATATAACGCTACTTTAATCTTGCTGCAAAATGCTCTGATGAAATTATTGTCTGTCGTCAGAGTCGTGGATGAGTCATTCTGGCAAGCGCTACCTGTTCGTGATGGATTCGGCCAGACGTCAGGACCTCAACTACAAGGATGCCAAGCGACGCTGTTACGAACTCGATTCCTCTCTGGTGACCGTCGACACCGACGACGAATTCGAATTCCTCAAGGACGAGATTCGACGCAGGGTCGTCCAGTCGGGTCAGGAATTCGCCCACGAGCAGTGGTGGACGGCGGGTCGAGTCAGCGGAAATACTTGGGTCTGGGAGAGGCCAAATCGACCTCCAGGTCAGTCAGGCCGAAGTTTTCCCTCCTGCCCATTGGCGGTGTTGGTAAGTACAGGAGACGTGATCCTTTTACCGAAATACGCAGCAGTGGAAATTTTAGTCTTACCATAGCGTTATTTAAAGTGGCTTAGGAGGAGGCATTACTGCCTGTGTGAAAACTACTAGGGGCGCTACCGGGGGAGGGGGCTTGAACCTCGCTCCGTAAACCTACCACTCCAGCGCGTAACCCACTCTGCCAATTTCCGTCCCGTCTTCTTCAAGTTCAAGAAGCGGGAATTCGAAAAACGGAACCAACATTTTGTGACACTTAGAAGATGCTTAGTCTCCAACAGTCCATGTTGCCTCCTGTGCTTCTTAAGTTGGTGTTCGATATTTTGGTAAAGCAGTGGCGGTTGGACCAGAACTTTCGGCCTCCAGCCAAACAGTGCTAAAAATTATTTTCGGTATGCAATATTATGTTAACGTTTATATGCAATTCTAGGCAGCGATCATAATAGAAGCCGATACGGCCACGTTTGGTCGATGTATAAAAGTAAAATGTATCAAAATCAAATAGGCCTAATGGAAGAGAGGCAGTAAAAGATGCATTTAAACGTTACAATTGCAATTTTTGAACGCAACTATTCGAAAACAATGGATTCGTATTCTGATAAATCTTCTCATTTCAGACAAAACTTAGATTGCTCTCTTAACGAGATCAACCGCAGTGGAAATAAAAATTTCACTTGCCAAAAATAATCGATACGTATACTTTGCATCGAATTATTGTTCTCTACCCTCCGCCAATGTTTGTATGATATGAGTTTTTTTAAAGAACCCCGCGCACCATTAGGAACGCTGCAGAGTTAGAAGGATCCTCGGTGTCTGAGCAGATCCACTGCTCTTTTATATTGCTCCTCCTATTCAGATGAGATAGCTCTGTATTTATTGAGTCATTATCATGTTCCCATTAAATCTATCTCGTTCAATTTCTGCCAAACGAGTAACAAAGAATGGCAAAAAAGATAGCTGCATCTCCATCTCTAGGTTGTCTTTTTTCTTTTAAAAAACCGCTTGTAATGTCTTGTCGTTATTTGCGATCTTACGGTCAGGCGAATGAGTCCACTCAATGTTCGTTTGATGAATACGCCAACGGAAGAGTGCAGTTTCGAACGGATGTATAAGGAGACAAGATTTCCCAAGCGATGCATTATATTAAAGCGCACGCGAATTGTGTGCGTGCGTGTGTGTGTGCATTGTGTTTGCGCAGAACTCCTGCGCCCCCTGCCGCGATCAGTCCAAATGACGTCCCTCCCTCCCCCCTGGCACCAAATGTCATCCGCAGACCAACAGGCCGGACTGATGCAGGGATGACTGCATTGAAATATCAAAATGATGTCTTCTGGTCAATGGACTGGGTTGACCAGACGCTGAGTTGACCAACGATTGACCAATGCATTCTCGCTTCTTTTCTCCGTTTTCATTTAGTAGTTCATTGGACCATGGCTAGATGAATATCCCTATCCACTCTACACAAATGACAGTGTGTGTGTGAGAGAGAGAGAGAGAGAGAGAGAGAGAGAGAGAGAGAGAGAGAGAAAGAGAGAGAGAGAGAGACTTGTGGCGTCGTTTCCACATTGAACCTTACAAGTTGAATGATCGTTGCAAGAGTGATCGTTCGATCATAATCCTTAGAGAATCTCTTCGGTTGTTACCCAGTTGTTAGATCGGATCATGGGATTCTGATAGTGAGCGAAAGCTGTTCAGAATGGCGAAAGTAATGTATCGACGATATATTTATGACATCTCAGGTCAATGACAATCTGTACCAAACGTACCTCAATACCGACAATCTTGTCTCCTGTTCTTAGTTCTTTAGTATAACTATCACATTTTATGTATTTATTTATTTACTAGTCTAATTTATAGTTGATTTTCTATTTGATTAATTGCATTAATTCAAATCAAATCCGTTTATTAGTACTATTACAGAAGCATAATTAATATCTATATATATAATTCTCGATGTCCGTCTGTCGCGTCTGTCGCGTCTGTCGCGTCTGTCCGTCCGCAACACGGCGGGTATTGCAAGACGCTGTTGTCATTGACAACCAAATTTTGTTTAATCAAACCGGAGCGTTTAACGAAGCGTCTTAATTGCAGCTTAAACCCCCGTCCCCCTTCCCCTCACCCCATCCCTCTCCTAATCGCCCAGGCCCCAACCTATTCCCGCCCCGGCCCCAAACCCCCTTTTCCCTTCCGTCTCCCAACTCTTTCCCTCTCCCCATCTCTCTCTCAATCGCTCCCCAAACCCCGTTCCCCTTCCGTCTCCCCAACCCTTTTCCCTCTCCCCATCCCTCTCCCAATCGCCCCCAAACCCCGTTCCTCTTCCGTCTCCCCAACCCTTTTCCCTCTCCCATCCCTCTCCCAATCGCCCCCCCAACCCCGTTCCCCTTCCGTCTCCTAACCCTTTTCTCTCTCCCCATCCCTCTCCCAATCGCCCCCAACCCCCGTTCCTTCCCCTCTCCATCCCTTTTCCCTCTCGCCATCCCTCTCCCAATCCCCCAAATCTCCCCATCCCTTTTCCCTCTCGCCATCCCTCTCCCAATCGCTTGGCCCCAACCCATACCCGCCCCACCATGCCCGACAGGCCCCAAACCCCCGTTCCCTCTCTCTCCTCACCCCTCTTACCTCTCTGCTCAGAAAAAACCCGTACAACACACTTTCCTCCTCCCAAATCTCCTTCCCTCTCCCAATGCCCTGCTCCCTGTTATTATATATATATATATATATATATATATATATATATATATATTCCTTCTAGCCTCAATACCTATTTTTTAAATTTTACCCCTCAAGTGGGGATTAAATTTTCAGACATAAATCACCGTACTGGGGATTTTTAATTTTTGGAAAAGCGTTCTTCAGAAATGATTGATATAACGTTTTAAATTTGCTATATCTCAGGCTATATAGGAGCTAAAAAGATGAGGTTTGCACCATTGTTTAGATTGTTTATTCCTCTTTCTAACCGTCCGTGCAAAACAAAAAAAATTGGGGTAAAGTCCACTTTACGGCCTAAAATATCACCCTCTCTCCCCGAAAAACTTTTAAAGCCCCATAGCAAAATATTTTCAGCGGTAACCCCACTTTGGTCAGCGGCAAAGTTATAAAGGGATGTCAGAGGAACAAAATAAATCAAAAAGTTTGAAAATCGGTCGACATTTGGCAAAGATCTATCAGTTCTAACCCGATGACCCCAATGTTTGAACATAAGTATTATCGGTGAATTTCATGAAAGTTTTGAAGTCTGCGAAAGTTTCCATTTTTTTGAATTTGCTATATCTCAGGCTATATAAGAGTTAAGAAGATGAGGTTTGCACCATTGTTTAGCTTTTTTATTCCTCTTTCTAACCGTCCGTGCAAAACAAACAGTTCAGCGTTCACGAGCTTTCCGACAATCAAGTGAGAATGAGGAGCAGGCTGTTGCTCGGCGTGAAAAGCAGCACAGCAAACAAGAGAATCAAGCACTGCATGTCGTTCGACACTGCCAGATCAGTACACCTTCCTTGACTATCAAGGTTCAGAAAATTCCTGCGAATGGGCGTTAACTCGGTTGAAGGAAAAGGCGGCGAGTGAAGGAGAACTAATTGCGCAAAATGCTATTGCATTAGCGCAAAATCGGGTGGTAAAACAGACAATCTCCACCGTCATAAAATGCTATTGCATTTGCGCAAAATCGGGTGGTAAAACAGCCAATCTCCCCCGTCATAAAATGCTGTTGCATTTGCGCAAAATCGGGTGGTAGAACAGCCAATGTCCCCCGTCATTTTTGACGGGTAAATACCTAGTATTGAGTAAATAGCAAGGGATTAACACTTGGCAATTGAGATACTAAAAAGAGAGGCAGGATAAGATAACCGTTTCTCTGTTAAAACTCTGCCTTACGATAAAGTAACTTTTGAGAATTTTGAATTTAGCACGTGTGATTTATTTAGCTTATTACAATTTCTATTGTTATTGCGAACATTTCGTGACAAGACTCTGTGCGCGAATTGATATTAAAGTTTTGAGCAAAATCGAGGAAAGAGCATCTGGGCGATTTGCGTTGAATATCCCTAAGTGCATTGCAACTTTCAATGTGACGCCAAAGGCAAATCTCTTTCGATAGAGTCTCTCGATATTCTTTGCTTGGGGGCCATCCACAAATGACGTAACGCACTTTGCGGGGGGAGGGATAAACATTTGTGACGATGCGTTACGACGTGTTCTCCAGAAATGTGACGTCACATAATATTAATTTTTATTAGGTGGCGATCTTTTTTATGCTTGTCAGGAAATTTCGAAAGGATAAAATACAAGGGGAAAGTTGAGAATTACCTTTTTTTTGCTTGTCAAGATTTTTCGTCGAAGACGGGGGGAGTTAGCGCATTGTGACGTCATATTTTAGAGCGTCTGACTTACTGTGACGACGCGTTACGAAAGGGGAGGTGTAAAAAAACTGCCTAAATCGCCTTACGTCATTTATGGATGACCCCTTGTCCTAATTATTCTAACAGGACTGATTTGTGCTGTAAGTTTCGTGTTCAACTGCTGGTCACCTCTGCTGAAGTCTTTCCCAGCGTAAGTGACAAAGTATTTTGCATCGGTTTTCGTCAGTCAAGGTCCCCGCTTTCGAAGTCCATCTTTACGCATGTGCTCTGAAGTTCTGAACTGTCCACTGTCCAGCTGTTGTCCAACGCGGAACAATTGATGCGCATTCGACGCTGCCTCGTTTGTCTTCGGTCAATATTGAGAGACGAATATTGTCGGATGAAGCTATTGTTTTTCCTTCTCCTCGTCCAGTGTTTCGCATGTCACCGCCTCTGTAGGACAATACGATCGCAATCTCGTTCTGCATATCTCTGATGAATACACAGTTTGCATACATGTACGCGCGCGCGCACACACACACACACACACACACATACATCGTGCTTGCAGATGTACAAACATACGCATTTTTGCGCGACAGGGCGTCTCTCCAATGAGAGCTGTCATTGGCTCACGCATGGAGGATGACGGGGGACCCGCCCCTATTCGGACCGGGATCGGTCGTGAGATTCTTCCAAACTAGTTATTAGTAGGGGGGAGAGAGTAGGTAATAGGGGTAGTATTAGATCGGGGAAAACGCACCGGGCAGCAGACTTTAAAGCGTTGAGACAACGACCTTTTTGCTCGCCAAGACATTTGGCTGAAAAATATCGAAGTACCTCCCCCTATTCTGGAATCCTGGCTACGCCACTGAGAGATTTACACGCGGCCTGGCTGCGCTGTTTTGAAGATTGACCGTCAACCGAGAGGAATCGGTGACGAAGACTTCACACTTCCGTGATTTGGTCGTAATTCGTTGTCTAAAAGTGTTGACACAAGTTCCTCTAGGAAAGATTATTTCAGCTTTGTCCTTGACCTTCTCCTAGAAACAGTGACCAGTCTGCTGAAAAGGTCGACTGAGCATGGCCATCCTCAGAGCGCCCGTTCATTTTCCTTGCCAAAAAACCGTCAGCAGCAGCAGTTGTAGCAGCAGCAGCGGTAGTAGTAGTAGTAGTAGTAGTAGTAGTAGTAGTAGTAGTAGTAGTAGTAGTAGCAGTAGCAGCAGTGGCAGTAGCAGCAGGCCCAGCAGTAGCAGTAGTAGCAGTAGCAGGCCCAGTAGCAGCAGTAGCAGCAGCAGCCCAGCAGCAGCAGCAGTGGTAGTAGTAGCAGCAGTAGCAGTAGTAGCAGTAGTAGTAGTAGTAGTAGTAGTAGTAGTAGTAGTAGTAGTAGTAGTAGTAGTAGTAGTATTCCTTAATTAATAATGCAGTATCGGCATCTGGGGAACACTGTTGGAATTGTCTGATTGTAGTTTAATGTGAACGTTAAGGTACATGTTCGTTAAATTCGAGTGAAAAATATGATAAAATATAGCAGCATTAATAGCAACATTAATATCGCTAATGTCAACGAGGGCATAATTATCTTCTTTACGCGTGAAAGTCGTCGTATAAATTATAAATGAAATCTCTGAATCTTAGAGGTCTTTGAATTTTTTATCAGAATAATACCGTATTGATAATCGCAAAATGCTTCAGAATGCATTTTCATTCAGTTGTTTCAAAGCGGATATACAGAGTGTTCTGGTTTTCAAATGAAAGCATGCTTTCCAATGCTATTCAAAATTCATAGGAGATTATCTCATTCGTGGCTACTGGCGCATAGGCGAGACAAGATTTTCCTCATTCACCAATGCTATATATCACGTGCGCAGTAACTCAAGCGTGTTAATGGCAGCTTAATTAAACGAGTGGAATTAGTTAAATCAGTAGAATTGTGTAGACTCTGTTTGTTAGCAGTAGCGAAAAACTATTCGTGAAATCAACGCGCTACACCTTTTAAATTAAGCATTAGCGTCTCCACGGGGGGCAAATGGGGGCAACTGCCCCCCCCCATCCTGCCCCAGACCACCTACCAGATTCGCGCAAATCCGGTGAGACATTTTTTGCGGAGGGGCGGGTAGGGGTGAATAAGGAATCTGACACGCCAGCCCCCTTTTGCCCCCCCCCCCAATCAAAATCTCCTGGCGACGCCACTGAAATTAAGTCATAAACTGTCTCTGTTTGGCCCATCGATCTGCGAATGAAGCCACCGCAGATCATACCAGTGGCGGCTCTAGGATTTGGCAAGTGGGGGGCCGTTGGGGTGGCAACTTCTAATCATGGGGGGCCAACCATTTGTTGTTTAATGTATGTAGCATTAAGTATAGGGTCCCAACTGGGGGCCACTGGGGGGCAGGCACTCAATAGGGGCACGGGCCCTCCTGCCCCCCCCCCGGTGGAGCCGCCACTGGATCATACTGCCCTCTTCATCGTCACCATTCTATAATTATTATTGTATTTTCAGCAACAACGGCTGATGCTATAAGCGTCACTTTATAATGGCTCTGTAGATTTGATTGATTGATGAGTTCATATAAAAGAGAGAATCGGAATTACGCAATAATTGATTTGTGCCAAAACTTTATGATCTTTCGAAATTTTTATTATGGAGAGTAGATTTTTGAAAGATTGTGCACAGTATAGTCTAGTGTGCGGTTTGAACTGGTTGAGAAGTGTCGCATTTGGAGCGCTGTAGAATAGAATTGAGACAGGCAGTGTTGGCAATCCTTGCACGATTTTACGCAATGGTGATGTGGACACAAGAAAATCTTATTCTAATTCGAGTGTTTCATCACTCCGCTGAACGTTTTGCATATCTACGCAGTAACGCAGCTACTGCATGTAACAAATTAACAATCATCTTTCCACTGGTTAAAGTCATACAGAGAATCGATTTTGTAATATTTTTGTACCGGGTTTCGCAAAATCGCGCAAGCGGGCAAATTCCGCGGCTCGACCCAAAATTTTTCCTCGGCCTGCGGAAAACTTACTGGCAGTCCCTACGAAATGTCCGCCGACCTACCATGAGGAATGACCCTGATATGATAATTATACTAATTTAGAGTACGATAATTCTATGTAGACATACTCTGCCAATGTGCACTCTCTTTGGAATTGTCTAGCTGCAATGCACATATTGTCTGGTCTCCTTTACTGCAGTACTTACTTTATTGGCAGCTAATTTTTCTAATGCTTTTTATACAGCGCCATTTCGTGGATAATTATTTTCTTTCTAATAGAACATTACACATCCAGTTGCCGCGACAGCTCATTTGTTAGAACGCCAGCTGTGCGCTGATGTGAACTGCTTATCCGGGTTTGCTCTTGGGACTTGGATATTATGCTAATAACTTAATAAGACGATAAAGATAGACAAACGGACAGACACTGGCGTAGCCAGGGTCCAGAATAGGGTGCACCAAGTTTACTACCGACCGATTTACAGTGTTTAAATTACTTTTTTAGAGGTGCCGGATCTCCTTATTTTTTTCCTCCGGCCACAAAACTTCTTCACGACATTTTAATTCATTTAAGCGAATATATAGAGTATATATATATATATATATATATATATATATATATATATATAGAGAGAGAGAGAGAGAGAGAGAGAGAGAGAGAGAGAGTTCACATTTTCTTTTCTTTCCCGTGCATGCAAAGTGCTGAAGTAAACAATAAAAGATCACAACGAATAAAAAGTACGTCCGGATCTCTTGCCAGACGTCCCGGATCGGAGATCCGGCAAGATCCGGCTCAATTTAACCCCTGCCGATTTATCCAGTTAGTTGCGATATGTATGTATGTATGTATGCATGCATGTATGTACGAGCGTATGTATGTATGTAAAGTTTAGTAATAATTGTACGCAAGGATTCGTCATAGCGTGATTTAAGTGACGGTATAAACAAGTGAGTGACGGCAACTAGAAGGACTTCACGGAAGCCAATTCTCCTAATTCAGAGACGATGTCTGTGTGCTGATCGCTGCCAGTATCGCTGCTTGTCCTGTTGCTGCATTCGTCAGTCGCCTTGTGTAGAGCAAACGTTCCGTGCAACCCCTGCTGCACTTTGCGATGTCGTGACGGTCAGCCATCACATATCGGTTTCAGCGCGCTGAGGATCGAGGGTTTCACTGCGCATGTCCGGAGTGCAGCTTCCCCTCTCGGTCGGTCTCTTTGGGTGTGCTGTCTGCTGCCTCTTCGTCTCTGTCGGTATTGTCTTCTGACCCGTTCGTTCGACGTACGTATGAACCCTGCATGTCGAACAGTTGCGTTTGTGAAACGCTGGATACATCTTTGAGAGACAGTCGTCGGGGAGAAGAGGTCGAAAGTCAGAGATCAGATGTCAGCCGTTAGCAGGAGAACCAACATCAAATAAGACACGAACCATTATTATTATTATTATTATTATTATTATTATTATTATTATTATTATTATTATTATTGTTTGTTGTTGTTGTTGTTGTTGTTGTTGTGAAAGTTCCGTGGAAGGCGGCTGCGTTAAATCTCTGGAGTGTCACGGATATTCGTTGTAGGAGAAAGGATGTCTCTCTTTCATCTCCAGATTGCCGTGATAGGAAATTATTATTATTATTATTATTATTATTATTATTATTATTATTATTATTATGCGGTTCTCGATTCGTTGCCTATTTCAACAAGTAAGTAGCGCATGGTAGTGGGCTACTAGTGATGCAGCTTTAAAGTATGCTGGCGCTGACAGATATTAAGCTGAAACATCGGTTTCTTGCAACGCTCTCAAGTAGGCCCCTGCCAACACTTTTGTCAATGCTACTCTGGTCTTTTCGCTTGTCTCCGTTCAGCTTTGCTTGCGTTGATTATGTCTGCGCTTTCTAATTGAAAAGGACCATCTTGCAAACGTTTTTTATTACATAACTCAGGAGCAATTTGGCCTAAAGAGTTGAGCGGTGCCGCATTGTTTGAAGCCATCATAGACAGCATTTTACTCGTCCACTGTAAAGGTTAAGTAAACATGGACTGCTCTCGTCCATGCACTTTTCTCCTTCAATAAATGGTAGGATATCCAAAATTCAAAGTTTTCGACCTCCAATTTTGGGTTCGCCCTCGACAAGTATAGCTTAAAGGTTAGATCCTGTCGAGCAGAGGCGTAGCGAGGGGGTAGGGGGCATATGCCCCCGGGCGCCGAGGTGGGGGCGCCAAAATTGGGTATATGGGTAAGTGAAATTCATAATAAAGAAGAAGAAACATATACGACGACCTTTTTTGCTCGTCAGCACTACTACGAAGAGGGCACCCGGTAAGACTTGAGGGGCGCCGAGAACAATGTGACGACCTTTTTTGCTCGTCAGCAGTGTTGGGGAGCCAACGGTACACTTTGCCCCGGGCGCCGGATACCCTCGCTACGCCACTACTGCCGAGCACCACAAAATCTGACAATGGGACTTCTGGTGGCATACTATGGATATAGCAAACATACACCCAGGCGCCTTTACTGACTGTAATGGGTTTCACACGCCACGGGGCAAAGTTTCCGTTAATAAAAAAAACAGGCTTCCATTTAGCGATGAATAATTCAAAGCACTCAGTCGAGTACGGTACGGTCATAAAATGAACCCTGGCTTTTCTCTCTAATCGCTCTGCTTTGCACTGTCGTCTCTAGCAGGTAATCGGTGGATCAAATTTCTTGACACGCATTTTATCAAACGCCGACCAATTGCGAGCGGCGCAGCGGGCGGTCACGTGGCATCGGCATCTGCTCATGATTATTCATGAGCTTCTGTCGACCATGAATAGAATATGATGGAGAAATTGGTTTTGCGTTTGACGAGAACTGTGGACAGCAACAACAGTGCAGGGTGGTTAGCATATTACAGCTGCCTACTCTTACAGCAACAATCGATTGTTTTAAAGTATTGATTGTTTGCTTGATTGGTTGATTTATATCAGTTTATCGGTATCAGATCAAAATCAGCGTGCATTCAAAGACAACTATATTCATGCGATAAAGTCTTTCGCAGCTGTCAGGAGCCTGGAATTGGCGCCGACGTCTTTCAGTGATACGTCCAAAGTAAGTAAAATCTCGTGGATTTCTATAGCGTCTTGGAAAGCAGCACAACAGTAGCTGCTTATTCTTAGGCGCTTAGCCTCTCCTAAAATAGCTATGGGAAAGGTATGTGATCAGCCAGGCAATAGTCAACATCCAAAGGGCAGTGAGGCTAGGTTGTTACAGCTACGGAGGATATGATTTTAGAGCTGGTGCCGCCGCTGTGGTCGGCGCCGTCGTCGATGTCGGAATGATTTAAGCTTAGACCTGAAGACTTGAGGAGATAATGCATGAATTATAGGAAATGAGGATTCAGATAACAGAGATAACAGAGATAGTAAATGGAGAGGCAGAGGAAGAGAATCGATTCTCTGTGACAGACCTGCCCTCCAATAGAATGCTATCATAGAGTTCGGAACCGAAATTATGAGTTTGATTGTACAAACTTCGCTCATTTTCCACCAGACGTCATTTTAGTTCACTCGCTTCTCTTTGTGTTTCGTTAATTTCATCGGAAAATATTGTAAAAATATTGAGATGATGAAAATAGAAGCAAAAGTCAGTTAGTTATTCTCGTAAGTGCACCCTGGATTTTACACGAATCCTGTGTTATTGCCATCCGATGCTTATATTCATTTGAAATGGCGCTATAGAAGTTTAGGATCAGATTAGATTTCTTGTTTAGTTAGTAAAGATAGTGGCTCAATATGGTGCTTGAAATCGATCTCTAACAGGACGAAATAAGTTTCAAAAATGCGGTTGAATTTGCACAAATCATATATGCATTATTAGCATTATGGAATGATGGTCTCGAGGGTTGTCATGGATGAACCGGTTTAAATGCAGAAGATGATGGCCCATGTTTGCAATAGCGATTGGAATCAATGTATTAATGGATGCTAAAGATAGTGGATGAATATGGTGCTTGAATTCGATCTATAACAGGACGAAATAACTTTCAAATGTGCGGTTGTATTTGCACAAATCCTGTGCATTTTTAGCATTATGGAGCAACGGGGTTTGTCATGTTGGAGGCGCTCTAACTACAGAAGACGATGGCCTAAGTTTGCAATAGCGATTGATATCGATGTATAGTGAAGAATGCTAAAGAACTCTAGATATTTAGTATTTAACTTCTGGTCTCCACAACAGGGCACTTGTTGCTGCAGACTTTCGTCTATGCACTAACGCTCCTGCATCCATTGACGTAAAACTAGAATGAAAAGTGGGACCCAACCACTATATCTTCCTTAAGCCCCATGGTAACTTCTCAAAAATTAGCGGGGCTCGAGCCTAGAGGCCTAATAGAAGTCTACGTGTATGCCTGCATTCTAACTCCAGCAGCTAATGTGATAGAAATTCTCGTAGATTTATGTAGCGCTCGTGTGGGTTGAATGAGTGCGAATAATAATAGTCACTCCAGCGCTATTTGCACTATTAAGTCGAACCTCTGCTCTATTGAAACCTCCACATCTACATCTCTTCACGGATCTTTTGTCGAGCGAATCAGTGCCGCTGAGTATTCTAGTAAGGGCGCTATATAAAGTTGTCAATTCCAACACATTGCATCCGCCTTTTGAAGACTGGCAGACGACCAATGTCGACCATGTCATCCGATGACATTCATCATGGATGGAAGAGAAGCGACGAGAAATGATTTTATTATTTTATTTCGACGTATTTTTTTCTTTTGACTGCTTATCATAATTCTTCGGTCAAGCGATGACTATAGCTTCGGTTTCATTGCTACGAAGCTAATAATGGTCATTAGGTACTGACGTTCTGACTGACTGACTGACGAAATAGCAAATAAGAAGAGAAATAGTGTGAACTAAATAAGGAAAGCTACAAGACGCGAGAGGTCGACGCAAAGGTGACCTGAAGCGAGAAAAGTCAAAAGAGAAGTCCATCAAAGGAACAGAGCAAGGAAATGGAGACGAACAAGCAAAGGATTTGAAGGACAAGAATAAAAAGTAGCAACAGACAATAAAATCCAAAAAGCAAAGCATTTATAGGAAAATGAATGACATAACATCGCCAATAGCAACACAAAGAAAATAATGCAGCGAATGAAAAGTATATGGACGAACAGACTAATGTATGTATGTATTTATTTATGTACTAGAAAGATGCTCGCTTCGCTCGCGCTCGCTTCGTTCGCAGTGCAGGATAATACTAAAACCCAATCATTGAATTCATGCTGCTGAACAACGTTTCAATGATGTACATACGCCACGTAGCCAAGCTCTGACGCTGCAACGTACGCTTCGTCAAACGCTTCGCGTGGCCGTTCGCTTCGCGTGGCCGTTCGCTTCGCGAAGCCTAAGGTTCCAGAACGACCAATCAGAACGCTCACCCAGCCAACCAATCAGAACGCTTGAAGGTAGCGAATGAGAACGTCACACAGCCAACCAATCAAAACGCTCACACAGCCAACCAATCAAAACGCTTGACGGTAACAGAGAGACATACAGAGCAAGGATCTTAATATTATAGATGGATGCATGTATGTAGGCCTATGTACGTATGTATGGTTGGATGTATACATGCAAGTATGTATGTATTATGACATTGTATGTATGGATGGTTGGATGTATGCGTGTAAATATGTATGTATGTATGTATGACATTGTATGTATTGTATGCATGTAAATATGGATGGATGGATGGATGGATGGATGGATGGATGGATGGATGGATGGATGGATGGATGGATGGATGGACAAATGGACGAATGCAGCTTAGCAGATGAAGCCACTGGTGATGGCGTTTAAAAAAAGATTCGCTTAGAAATATTAGATCTGCGGTTTTTGTCAATCTATCTAAGTTGAAGAACGTTTGCGATCGTTTTCTGACAATTTCGAAATTACCGTAATTCCGAACCGATTTCTAATGCAGTCTCCGATTAAGTTTCAGCCGAAGAGGATCTCATGGACGATCTCTGTCCATCGCGAGGACGCTCTTGGCGCAAGAATCAACTTCTGAGACAGAGAGCGATAGATAGACAGACAGAGACAGACAGACAGACAGACAGAGAAACAGAGAAACAGAGAAACAGAGACAGGAAGAGACTGAGAGGGAAAGAGCAAAGACAGAGATAGCCAGACAGACAGACAGACAGACAGAGGGGAGAGACAGAGGAGGAGAGGCAGAGAGATAGAGAGATGCGCACGCAGACTGACAGACAGTCGGAGACGAGCACTGGCAGGTGTCAGTTTCGACTAATGAGATGGTTCATCGCCAGAAGCAATATTCCAGAACCTGGAACGACGGGATCGTTGGTTCACACAATGGAATGCAATCAACGCGTGACTCGCGCTCTATCCAGCATCAAGAAGCGGCGCATTAAAATTACGTATCCCTGCTTATTATATACTGTATATATCAGACAGACTGACAGACAAACAGACAGACAGAGAAAGACAGGCAGAGAAAGAGAGACAAAGACACAAAGAGTGACAGACAGACAGCGAAAGAGAGAGACAGAGAGACTCAGAAAGAGAGGAAGACAGACAGACACAGAAAGAGATGAGAGAGAGAGAGAGAGAGAGAGAGAGAGAGAGAGAGAGAGAGAGAGAGAGACAGACAGACAGACAGAGACAGACAGACAGAAAGACAGAGACAGAGAGAGACAGACAGAGAACGAGAGAGAGAGAGATACACAGAGACAGACAGAGACAGAGAAAGCCCTTTGGCTCTGATCAGCTGTCACCAGAGGAAGCGGAGAATTTGGGGCAAATGGCGCCGGGCCAAGGAGTTGCCTTGGGACTGGACGCCGTTGATGTGCTTACAACAATGGAGGCAATGGGCGAATGGTGTTCCTGTGTGACGAAATCTGTCATATTCGGGGTCTTCAAAAGTCCATTCGTTTATTAAGACTGTCTCGAGGGCAAATATTTCCCTGTGAAGACATCATCGCAATCGAAATGATGCAGATAGCAAAGGCCGAAGCCAATTCAAAGACGAATATAGTTTTATATATATATACAGGGTGTAAAAGTGAAAAGGGCACCCCTTTATGATATTTAATATCTCGGCTGCGTGTACAGCGATTTCAATGAAATTTATGGGCCATATACCTGGGAATGTTTTTGATGCAATTGCCAAATTGCATGCTGATATCTTTAGTGTTTGCTGAAATATGGCCAAAAAACTAAAGAGACCCACATTTTGAAATTGACATTGGAATATAACGTCATAATAAAGTGATAAAAAATATTTTTTTATTTAGCCCTGAAAAGGGCCGTTTTAAAGGAGATTTCAGATGATTTGCTAAGAGAGCAGGTGCTCAAAATGCCCCCCTCAGCCTTCACACATGCCGACAAGCGCTTCTTCACTCCCAGTATCGACTTCTTGATCTGGTTCTCAGGCAAACTCTCCCAGATATTCTTCAGCACAGTCTTCAACTCCGTGATGTTTTGTGGCTTTGGCTGATACTTTTGATATCTGTCGAGCATGATTCCCCAGACGTGGAAGTCAAGTGGATTGATATCTGGGGAGTTGGGTGGCCAGTCATCTTTCTTGATGAAATCTGGACAATGTTGCTACAGAAAATTCTGGGTCCTGAGAGCAGAGTGGGCAGGTGTTCCGTCTTGCTGGAATATGAAATTTTCTCCAAGCATATCCTGACAGTCCTGCAGCCAATCATAATGCTGCTGTGTTTATCTGTTGGCCGTAAGTAACCCTTGACCTTGTCTGGCGCAATGACAACGACGCAATTTTAGACTTTAAAAATGATACAAATTACTATGACGTTATCTTCTGTTTGTCAATTTTAAAATTTGGGTCTCTTTAGTTTTTTGGCCATATTTTAGCAAACTCTAAAGCTATCACCATGAAATTTGGCAATTACATCAGAATCATTCTCAGGTATATGGCCTATAAATTTCATTGAAATCGCTATACACGCAGCCGAGATATTAAATATCATAAAGGGGTGCCCTTTTCACTTTTACATATATATATATATATATATATATATATAGTTATATATAGTTATATATAGCTATATATATAGCTATATATATAGTTATATATTGTTATATAATATATACATTATATATAATATATATATTATAAATTATATATATTAAGCATATATAATTATATATAATGTATGTTATATATGTATATATGTTATATACAGGCTTACTGTATATATATATATATATGTGTGTGTGTGTGTGTGTGTGTGTGTGTGTGTGTGTGTGTGTGTACACTGATTTTGGGGAGTATACTGTATATATCGATATAGCCCCGTCGCTACGTCCCTGTTGAACGTTGAATCAGACGCCTTCACCTCGTGCAAAACTCTGTCTTTCAT
The DNA here is from genome assembly GCA_018105865.1 of Metaphire vulgaris. Taxonomy (NCBI): domain Eukaryota; kingdom Metazoa; phylum Annelida; class Clitellata; order Crassiclitellata; family Megascolecidae; genus Metaphire; species Metaphire vulgaris. The sequence goes on along the minus strand of CM030832.1, from coordinate 27,816,942 downwards.
TTGCTGACGTAATATCTGCCGAATGCAGCTTTGAGTTCCAAGGGCCACTCCTCCACCCCTCCCCTCCCCCTCACCCTTTGCACACAAAGCCACGTCCGTCCAAAAATTTGAACCCGATCCTAAAGGCTTCTTTCACGCAAATGCTTCCATCGGATGACTCTTTCGCTTTCCATCTAACGACTGGCAATATTAGGCCTAATGGTCAGAATAGCGTGAGTCTACGTTTTTATGGAGCGTCCTGTATTGGTATATGCCTAAGCGCCTAAGAATAGGCAACTGATGCGGGTGCTACACACGAAGGCGCTATAAAAATTCACGAAATTTTGCTTACTTAGAATGCTTACATGTCTAGTTACATGTAATTACATTCTGTAGTGAATAGCGAATTTATTTACTGAATATTTCGAGTGATATAGACAGTGGTCTATAATGAGCTTATTTGTACGAAATACTTTCAAATGTATTATTATTATAAATATTATTATTATTATTATTATTATTATTATTATTATTAGTAGTATTATTATTATCATAGTATCATCATCATCATCATCATCATCAATTGACTGATTCGTAATGTTGCGTGTATGTGGCGGCTCTAGGATTTGGCAAGTGGGGGGGGGCGTTGGAGGGCAACTTCTAAGCATGGGGGCCAACTATTTTTTTATAAATCGGAATATGTAAGAAGAATATCATCCATGCGAGTTCAGAGTTGCGTTTGTGAACAACTTGTATACAAGTTAGTGCGCAGTATCTGGATTTAATTGCATTTAATTTTAAAATTGTTGGCTTTAAGTATTAATCTCAGTCTCAGTCATGAAATTGTTGCTGGCATTTTTAGTCTATTAATAACGATGATGGGTTAACAGCAATATTCGCCTATACTAATGCATAAGCCTATACGTTTATACTACAGACAAATAAAACAACATTAATATCCATAACGAACAAACCAGAGTCTACAAACCAAATTCATTATGCCAAATGACATGATTAGGTCTTTTGTAGCAGTTAATGAAGCGCTAGTTTTCGGTTATAATATCTAGCATCAAACTCATCAATAAAAGCATTTAAGTCGAATGCGCGAGCACACTTCGATTCAACTGATAGCAAAGCAATATTGCTAAAGGAGGCAACTGTCAGACATTGTACTTCGTAGATACGTTTTTTATTTTCTTCATAGCAGAAAAAAACTTCTCTCACAAGCAGCAGTGGTAACAACAGGCAGTAGGCCTACCAGAGCAATGCACAACAATCTGTATACGCCTATTTCGGAAAACGCAATTGTGTAGGGTTCCAAAAAAGCTGTCTGGTCCGTCTGTCTGCCTGTACGTATGTATGCCTGCCTGTCTGCCTGTCTGTCTGTCTGTCCTGTCCTGCAGTGTTAATAGACTAACTGTGATGCAATCAGTCGCGTGGTTGGCGCCATCTATCGAGAGAGGCAGTTTGTCGGGACTAAATGAATCGTTCCGATCGGCGGTGGAGAGGTCAGGGGAGGGGAGGCGTGTCAGGATTGATTGCCACTCAATCGGTTTGGTGCAACAGAAATCCGAGGAATGACAAAATTCTTCGATGATGCCCCTTTGACTTCTCACTTCGTGTTCTTCCACACTGGCGCCTTCTTCGTCTGCTAAAACGATGACGCCAGAATGACGTCACTGTTAACGATACCTGCTGATCTAAACTTTCCGCTGTTTCTATCTATCTATCTATCTATCTATCTATCTATCTATCTATCTATCTATCTATCTATCTATCTATCTATCTATCTATCTATCTATCTATCTATCTATCCATCAATCCATCAGCCTGTCTATCTTTCTGTGTGTATGCATGTATGTATGCAGTGGCGTAGCCATGGGGAGTTGGGGTTAACCCTCTGGTTGACCGACCAAATTTTTAAATTGCGTATTATCATTCTGTGGGTGGATGGGCGCCAAAATCGGGTTTAAGGTAGCAAAAAAGAAAAAGCAAACCAAAATATAACTATAGATGTATATAGGCTGTCCATGTTCATATAACTATATAATAACTACATTATATACAGTACTGTATAACTAACTAAACCAAGTGAAATAATAAGTGACGATCTTTTATACTTGTCATGATTTTCCGAAGTTGAGGACTGGTCGTTCGAAACCCTACCCTTTCGGAAAATTCTGGCTACGCCACTGTATGTATGTATGTATGTATGTATGTATGTATGTATGTATGTATGTACTGTATGTATGCTCTCTATGTATGTCAACGAGAAACCGGTTCATCCGTCTTATCTACGTTTTATCAACACCGTAGTCAATATAATTGAAATATATAGTTTCATTTGGTTAAAATTCATTAATTGCTTGATTCGCTTCTTGAAATTCTAATGAGATCGTTGGTAATCTCGCTTCTTTGCTTCGATTCGATGTGAGGGAAGATAGAAGAAGAACGTTAATGCTTTGGGCTAATTTGTCTCGTTCTAACGTTTATCGCAATGGTAAATACGTCTGTTTATTCGGAACAATCGTGAATTTTAAGCACTTACAGTTTGTATTCGTTGAAGATTTGCTATTCAAAAGGGACTCGGAGAAGAGAATTCGATGAATGGAATTAAGCATTGTGCCCGCTGAATCTGCCATTCAGGTTTAATTTGAAATTTGTCCAAAATCTGGGGATTATCCCAGCGGGATCCGTTGTTGACGTGAAAGAAGTGGGAAATTCTCGGAGCGCAATAACTGGACTACGCAGGGCAATCGGTTCCGTTCTGTAGACAACCCTTTGCATATCATGCATATCAATCGTATTAATGAATGAATCACGATTTAAATATCCTCTGATAAACAGGAACTGACAACTTCGATAAGAACTACATCAACGTCTTTGATCAGGAATAAAGGCTACCTAATAATAATAATAGGCCTAATAATAATAATAATAATAATAATAATAATAATAATAATAATAATAATAATAATAATAATAATAATAATAATAATAATAGGGTTTAAAGTGGTTCAGGAGGGTCCTACTGCGTGAGAACCACTATTCCTGTAATCCTAGCTGTTGCGATACTATACAATTATAATACAGTGCATGCATGCCTCACTCAGTTACTACAGGAAACAGTTACATGTATAGCGTAGTATTTTTCACTCTGTTAAATTTGGGTTCGGGGGTCTGAACCTGCGAAGCAGCTGAGTGCCTGAGTAGATATTAAACTGCGTACAGTAGAACTTTGTTATAACGGAATCGGCTAACTTTAACGTATACTCTCATGCTCTTAATGTACGGTCCCGTGTGATGCGCTACCGTATTGGAAGGTATTAGCTACAACGCACCTCGGATACAACGTACTAAATTTTACCGACCCATTAAGTAGGCCCTACGTCATAACGAAGTTCTGCTACACTTGTATAGCACTTATAGAGTGATGTTGTATAGTAGCTGCTTATTCTCGGGCGCTTAGTTAGCTTAGTGCTAAGTTAGGCAAATGTTAAAGTGGCTGTAGCGAGAATTTGGTGACCGGTTCAAACGAAGCTTGATAGATCCAGGGACATTGGAGCTCGACTAATTCCCACCTGACTCTTCCTAATACCACATCAGCATTTGCTCCCGCAGTTTTCCAGTAATTTCAATTTAATTAATAAATGCACATATCTACGATAAATGGCAGTGTCCTACAGACTAGCCCAACGCCTCAAAGTTCTGTTATCTGCTCACACCTAATCTAAACTATAAAGTTAAACTACCGACGACAGACCTGATAACAAATTGATTCAATGATGGAGGCTTTACCTCCGGAATTGAGGCCGAAACTTTTCGTTTTCATCTGACCGACGTAGCCACTGGATGTTGAAAATGTTAGCGTGAGATTTTTGCCGGTTAGAAAAATCATACGGTAGCCCGTAGCGGCAAGTATCGGCGACGTAGCTTAGAGTGAAGAAGCGGTCATCATTGATCTATTGCTCTTTGACAGTTTCTCAGACTCAGTTGCGTTCGCTGTCAGACGAAAGCGTTTGCCGATCATCTGCAGAGACTTCCTCGAGGCCTTCGCGTGCTTTTTCGCCTTCCCAGTCAGATGAAAACAAAGCAGGTTCCGTGCATTTTAAATAGAGGAGAAAGGCAAGAAGAATTTACTGCGCCGCGTAAACCAAAGCGAGCCACCGCCCTTGGGAGCTGTGAACAATCTGTGATGCGGCTGATGCTAGCGACTGACGTTTTCAAAAAGTCTTGAAAACACTGAGTGATGATAGACTTGTCAGGAATTAGGTCTATTTATACTTTTTGAGAAAAGACGTTAGGGGCCTAAATTGAAATGTCCTTAGTAGAATTTCGCAGCATGGGATCTTAATTTGATTTGCTACCAGTTGTTTTTTCATGTAGCCTAATCCAATTTTAATATTTCTTCGGCATTCTTCTAAATAAGCCGAGTCATCTGCATACCTACGCAGCTTAACTGTAACAATAGGCATCATCATTATATAATGGGGCTATATATTTGATTGGTTCATATAAAAGAGAGAATCGGAATTACGCAATAGTTGATTTGTTTCAAAACTTTGTGATCTTTTGAAATGTTTATGATGGAGAGTAGATTTTTGAAAGATTGTGCACAGTATAGTCTAGTGTGCGGTTTGAACTGGTTGAGAAGTGTCGCATTTGGAGCTCTGTAGAATAGAATTGAGACAGACAGTGTTGGCAATCCTTGCACGATTTTACGCAATGGTGATGTGGACACAAGAAAATCTTATTCTAATTGGAGTATTTCATCACTCGGCTGAAAGTTTTGCATATCTACGCGGCTACTGTAACAATGGTCCTTCCATTGGTTAAAGTCATGCAAAGAATCGATTTCATAATATTTCTGTCGTCTCTAAAACTTGCGACAGACACAAGGAACCAGTTATCTTAAGACACGGTTCATCTCTCGATCGACTTTGTAGCCATTTCACTCGATGCTCGGCAGAAATCTCTTTTCTTGATGTATTGCATAGGCTCATTGGAAATTCAGGGCCATTTTACAACTTATTAATTTTCTTAAACGATCGATTTTAAGCACCAACCTCGACCGGTTATCGTTAACATCCATTCGTGCATCGAGTCCAATCGCAGTCTCAAACATAGAACACTGCACTCTTCTTCTAAAGCACCTCAACCGCCACAACACCCCATATTGCCACAACGCTATTGCGTAGGCTCGTTGGACTTTCAGACCCACCTTTACAACTTATATATGTATATATATATATATATATGATTATGATGATTATGATTATGATTATGACGACGATGATGATGTTGACGATGGTGATGTTCTGTTTGCATTTTCATAAGGAGCAATGTTATTGTTTGTGACTTGTCTCGGTATACAGTTCCGGTGAGAGTGTCGGCGTTGAAGAGGAAGCACGTTCCGAAGAAAGACGGAAGTCACTATTTGGCCATCTCTCACGGCTACGAGCAGCAAGGATGGCGACTTCGAAGTGTACCAGAAAGCTACCGACTGAGATACATCTGCCAGAAAGGTCAGCACCCCCTTCTTTTCCCTCCTCCTCCCTCCTCCTCCTCCTCCTCCTCCTTTTCTTGTCTTTCACGATGAACAGAGAACGCACAGAACAGTCGTCAACTCATATTATATATTTTATTAGTTAAGTTTTAGTAACAAGTTAGTTATTAACTCTTTGTAATTTTTCCCTCTGTATCTTATCATTCTCATGACATATATATTATGTTAGTAATTGTATCTTGTTAAATGTCAAATATATGATGATGAGAAAAAAGGTTTCGCACATACTCTAATCTCAGAGCACGGTCCGGCGCTGATCTCCGTGTTCTAGACAAACAACGATGCGTGTAGCCTGCGCCATTAGTCAGTAATAGTTTTTACATTGCTTTCTCTCGACCCGCGTTTTTACCTCGCAGCTGAGCGCTGTTCCTCATTTTTGCCGCCGTCCTATAGCGAGTGAAGGCTGAGTCGACCTCAGGGGCTTCAGTGGGATTAGATTCCTGTTCCCACAGCGTGTTACTAATTTACCATCTTCCCTGCCCTTTTACAAGATATTGCATAGTATGCGCACCAGTAGTTTGCGCACCTGGCAGTTTGCGCACCAGTAGTTTGCGCACCGGTAGTTTACGCACCCGTTGTTTGCGCACCTGTAGTATGCGCACCAAGTTAAGTTTCAACGGTTAATAACAATGCGAACCGCTGGTCTCTGGTCTAGGGGAAATTTGTTACGAAGTGTGTGATGAGGGCAAGAAGAAATGAAGGCACGGGCAACTACCACCCCACCCCCTCCCGGTCCCCCCAAAGATTACCCATTATCGAGTTAGGGTTAGGGTTAGGGGTAGGATTATGGAAACAAGGTATTGAGACCTCCTTCTTCCCTCGTCACGCTTCGTAACAAATTTCCTGACCCCTCCCCCCTAGGCGAGTTACGTCATTTATGGACGTTGGTGCGCATACTACTGGTGCGCAAACAGCGGATGCGCAAACTACTGGTGCGCATACTAATGTTAACCTTTTACAACAGTGTGCCTTGGAATTACATGTAGGCCTATGAAGAGAAACTTTTGTAGACGATCACTGCCCACCAAAACCTACCTCAGAATTATTTTGTCGAAAAATTTTCTCAAAAAATTCAGATTCTCCGAACCTTGTTTAATTCAGACTGCGTAATAATTGTGCTATAGTGGCTTTGATGACGGTGATGGTACTGATGATGGTATTAGATGGTGCACATGTTACGTTGAGGATGCGAATGAACGAGTAATGACAAATGGATGATTTGAAATTTGTTCTAATGATTCAACGACCATCGGGGCTTTGCTCTCAGGTCCAACAGAAATCAGAATTTACACGACAAATATGGCGGTGGCGTCAGAATTACCGTCTGCTCAGTGGCACAGGCAGGATTCAGGAATAATTGGGGTGGGGTGGGGTGGGGAGTAAATCGACATTTTCAGCAGACTTTCAGGTGCAAAATTCTCGACGAACCAAAAATGTCGTCGTATCAAGCAATATAGCTTTCGACTTATTTCCTTCATTCTCGTACTCCCGACCGCCCCCCCCCCCAACTCAAGGGATTTCACAAATCCCACGACCGGTCCCAGTCAGAATTGGGGGCGGGTTCCCAAGCTCCCCCCTTCCTCCCCCGTGGTTACGTCAATGCGTTTGCCTACAGCAAGATAACGAATTGGCCGTATCGTTAGTCTATACGTAGATCTGTGTTGAGTCTCGAGTTTCGATCGAAGGTCAGTTGACTTGAAACAGTAATCATCGCAAGTCTAAATTCTCTTAGACTTACACGTCATTATCGTCCTTGTTATCAGGTCGAGTTACGGTTTCTGCCATGCAATCGCCAATGTGTCTTCCCTTCGCAAGACTCGCGAAGAAACCTCTTTTATTTTGTATGTGTGCAGTTTGTGTGTGTGTGTGTTTTAAAGCTCCGGATGAGAAAGGAGTAACCAGACGCCCATCGTCTTTTGACGGACGCGTTTTTAAAATAAGACTTACACAATAAATAACTCTCTTTCGAAACCGATAATCCTAATTAACTCGGTCAATTTCGCAACGGAGTTTCTGCTAAAATCTGCAGCAGTAGTAATTTTTAGATTTCCAGAGTTGAGATCTTCACTTCTTCTTCACATCCTTGCAACTTCTCTTCTTCTTTCTTTCCTTCTGTCGTTCCCTATTGGGTTGGACGATGGGTCTGAATGAGTTCCTTCCACTCCTGTCTGTCTCTTGCTGCTCTGGTCAATTGGATTAAGTTCATTTGCATTTCTTCTGCATCCTCTTTTAAGTTTTCTATTCATGTTTTTCTTGGTCTTCCTTTTCTCCTTTTCCCTTCAACATAGTTGTATAGTGCTTTCTTTGGTAGTCTTTCGTCCTTCATTCTTTCAACATGACCAAACCATCTCAGTCTTCGTTTCTGTATTGATTCGAGTATCGTTTCTTTTTGCTCTGTCTTTTCTCTGATCGTTTCATTTCTTATTCTTTGTCTTCTGCTGACTCCTGCTATTCCTCTTAACCAGTTCATTTCTGCAGTCATTAATCTTCTTTCTTCTTTCTTCTTTATGGTCCAGCATTCTGATCCATATAATAGTATTGGTTTGATCAGTGTATTATATAGCTTTAGTTTTGTTTTCAATGATATTTGTTTGTCTTTCCATATATTCTGAAGTTTTCCAAATGCTGTACTTGCTAGTCCAATTCTCCTTATTATGTCTTCTTCGCATAGTCCATCTTCTGTCAGTACTGATCCTAGGTATACAAATTTTGGTACTTGTTCTATTATTTCCTCCTTTAGTTTTAGATTAACTTTCCCCTTCTTGTTCCCGTGACCATTGCTTTAGTTTTTTGTGTATTTATTTTTAGCCCCACTTCTTCTCCGACCTTGCTTATTTCATTGGTTAATGTTTGTAGGTGATCTGCTTTTGTTGCTATCACATCTATGTCATCTGCAAACCTTGCAAGTGTAAAATGCACCAATTAATTTTTAATTAAACACATTAACGAAATATTGCAAAGTTTTGACGGACATAAATACCATTAGCAATTTTTAAAACACCGCCCCTACTTCAATGCACACGGATAAACGTCCCCAAAACCTGTGTGTGGAATTAGGGTGTTGAGGGAAGCTAGAGTAGGAAATTTATTGGGCCCCGACACCTCCTGGTCCCTCGTTTCCCGGGTGTACCTGTATGCCACGCGCGATTTCATCACATCCTGGTCATACTTTGTCTGAGAACGGCATTCTAGGTGAAATCTAATTATCGCTTAGAATAGATGCTGTTTATAAGGGATTTGCTTGCATGCGCAATGTCCACTCGTAAAACTTCATTGTCCTCTAGAATAGCATAGCATAGCATAGCCTACGCATGGTCATTTATTTAGCTCCAGACGTTCCACTTCTTTAAGAGTAGCTTAGTATTTGCGTTGATCTCCCATTTGCCAGGATCGTATCACGTGATCTCGTGGCCGACATATTCGTATTATGGAAATGAATCAACAGAGCTGCACATCATTGCCTCGCTTTCATTTCCAGATTCACTTGGAGTCACCCCTTAATTCGGGGTCCATACAAATCGGGGGCCTAGGCCAGACCCTCGTTAACCAAGTGCCTAATCCAGCACAGGACACTTTCATGCTTGAACTATTACAACCGTGCTGACTTAAATATATATAAATAAGTAAGATAAAAATAGAAATTTCGTCTTACTTACTTACTTAACTTGATATACGCTTCTGTTGCGATTTCGCCTGTTTGTGAGCAGTGGAATATAAGGAGCGCGTCGACATTTTCAGACCAAAAGTCTCGACGATCAAACAAAAAAGTGATCGTCGCCTCAGGCCTTTGAATTCTGGTGTGCTCTTCTAGATATGATACTACCCATCTCTCCCCCAACTACTCGCTATTTTTGAACACATCTCACGACCGGTCCCGGCCCGAAAAGGGGGCCGTGCCCTCCGTGACCCCCGTGGGTAGGCCAATGCTGACCGAGTATAGAAATACAGATTGTTTGAACACTCACAAAATTTCAAGGTTGCATTTCGTTCACGAAATTTAGCAGATTTCTAGAATGATAGTCTTATTAATGAAGTTGTTCGACTATTGTAACTGCTCTAGGAGGAGCCTACCAAGCGTCCGGTTTAGAACGAAATACGATTCCGGAAAGCATCTTGCACAGTCTCGTTGATTCCAGTTCTCGTGGTCAGGAGGCAGCAGCATCTAATGACGCAGTCATCAACGTCATTATAAGGATGCAGACATTACGCCTTATTAGTCTGGTACGTTACACTTTTGCTTATTCACTTCTAACAGAGTGATATTGTTGTAAGATGTCGCTGCAACTCTCCAGATCTTACTCACTTCCAGAATTCGGACATTGGACACACAAGCAACTAATCACTCAATAGGATACAGACAAACCCGAGTAAAGACAGTCAGAAATATATATGCATTTTGTCATTAAAGCGATTTTTTTACAAAGTAAACGAACCGGGTTTTCTTTGCGGGGCGATATAATTCTGAATTCAAATCGCCATTTTTATTACGTAAGCTCGTTTATATAGCGCCGAACGTCACTCAATATGGTCGAATTATTTGAATCTCTCGACGCCAGGGAGCGTCTGGCTCGTAATGGCCACAATCCAGCGCCGATAAACTACTGATGTCACGCGCGATGACTTAGACGGGTCAGGTCAGGCCAGGCACAAAGAAACGTAAAACGAAAGTAGAAAACCAGACAAGGTAATAAAGACAGACCAGCGCATCGAGACAGTCTGCGAAACGAAAGTAGCATTTCTATTATTATTATTATTATTCTACTATTCGAAGCATTCGCTTATACTTTATGCGCCGCGCATTAACCCTTTTCCCCCTCAAGTGCTGCTCAGACGCGACGTGTGACATAATGCATGACAGTTTTACATCGATCTGAATGGTTTTGTGAAGTCGCCTAGAGCTCTAGAAAGCAGTGAATAGAAGTTTACAATAGGAAAGAAGACAGGAAATTCTGGTGGACGAGCCTCGATATAAGAGTAAGAACGTGCAGGGGTGGTTCTACAGGGTTTCGGGGGTCCGTGCCCCTATCGAATGCCTGTCATCCCAGTGGCCTCCATCGATGGGTGCTATCTATTCCTGTAGTTGCCCCATGCTTAGAATTTGCTACCCCTCCGGCCCTCATTTGTCAAATCCTGGAGCCGCCACTGATAACGCGATTTCAAGTGATTTAGGAGGCTAAGTTGGCTGCATGAAGCCACTCAAATTAATCTGGACACTTGGCGACCCAGTTTTCCTAGAGTTTCTTTTGAATCCATTTTTTGTTTTAACTGTTACTGACTTTTCGTCCAAACTGTCCATTTTGGAATAAAAGTTATCCGTATTTCTGGTTTTTATAAACGGCAAAAAACGTCTTTTACTATAATTATGCCTTTTATCAGGTATATTTAAGGTTTTACTTATAGTGAAAGTGTGACGTCACGCTGGTCTTTGCTCCTACCTGTCATAAATTGTCACACTTTCGTAGACTCCTCCCCTCTTCGAGAGGGGCGAACTTTATGGACGGCCCCTATTGTCAAATATGTCACTATTTTTTATTCAACCGTTAGTTTGTGATCGGTGAGATTTTCTGATTCATTTAAAGCTGTTTTTATTCCAAAAATCCAAGTCAAGGATTTACAACGGGGTGATATCTAGAACCCGATATATTGATTTCTATTACAACCCTGAAACTACTGTCAATAATTGTGTTGGTTTTTCGAATTCCTATTCAATTTCTAGGATGTTGCGCCTAAATATGGTGTTCACAAAGATATTTGCAATACCAAGACAAAAGACCATTTGCCCTCTTATAATGTATAGAACCCTTGATCCTGGAGCCTAGAATTGTTTCGCAAGAGTTCTTCCGTGAAAGAACAATGTCCTCTTGTGATCTCGAATGGATTTCATATAAATAGGAAGAATTCACTTGACGAATATTATTAGCGCCCGAAGGAAGGACATTCGAAGCCCTTCCCCTTCGCTGATCCACTGATGAGACACTTTGAAGCGACGATACTGTGCTCTGCAGCTATCGATTAGCCGTAGAAGGGAAAACAGACAAACGAAATGCTTAAGCGCCTGTGTGATAGAGCGCTGATTTGGCTGAATGAACTATTCCCTCTATTCGACCGTTATGTAACTCGACCTTTTGAATCGATTTTCGTCAATAAATTTATACGTCGCGCCGAAGAGACTGACTGAGAATCTGGACCTACAACTTTGTTTTTGATGTCTATAAAACCTGTTGCAGGCCTACAAGGAATCGATATATATATATATATATATATGTGTGTGTGTGTGTGTGTGTGTGTGTGTGTGTGTGTAACTGATCTCACCACAGGTTGGCCAGCTCCTCTAACCACTGGACCGAGACACATTCAATAGAATAGGTCTCTGGAACAATAGTTATTAAGAGCACGCCGCCGATCTTGAGGCAATGAACCCGATGACCTATTTCAATACTCGTTAACTTAGATTGTGGATGAAGAGTGGATGATGCATGATGTATAGATTAGGAAAGCAAACCCGTTTTTTGCTAGTCATACATTTTTTATCGACTTGACCCCGGACGCCCACCGCTCTCTGCACATCACCGATGTGCCCCCTCCCCATATTCTGGAGCCCTGGCTACGCCACTAATAAGTGACATAGAACGTCAAAGCGAAACCGATCTAGGTTTGATTTCGGAATTTTCGGACACGCTGCGTCAATCGAGCGAATGAAGGTCCTTTGAAAGAGGGATTGAACGAAACGTCGTGACTATATACTGACTGAAGCCATAAGACCCCGCGGCGTATATATCATCGGAAAACGGATATCGAAATCGATGTATTTCGGTCGATTTGATTGATTTTCCACGCACACAGCGATCCACCGGACATTGCCTCCGCGCTGTCAGTACGTCTACAAATAGAATCGATCTAAATCCGTGCATCCGACCCTGCAACCCAATCGATGCATTGCATGCAGCGGCCATGAAATGCCTGAATTAGAAACCATCAAGACGGCAAACGTGCCATTCTTACGTAAATAAAAGGTAAAGGCAGTCTCGAACCCGAGCGGGCGTAGGGTCCGGCGCTGATCTCCGGTTACTATAGGCAAGCAGCAACGCAGGTGGCTTACGCCATTAATCTAGAGTATTTTGCCATTGCTTTCTCTAGACCCACGTTTTACCTCTCGCAGCTTAGCGCTGCTACCAATCTATCGAGGCCTAAGCGATGAACGGCTTGGTTGGCCGTCGGCACCACGACTAGGACCCGGGGTCTTCCATCCAAGTACTAACCGCGGTCAGCGTGCTTAACTTCGGCTGCTATATGCTGTATGTGTGAATTTAGTATGAGATATACTGTAAATAACATATCTGTACATATTTTAACATAACACGCTACATGAATAATAGCAAAATATAACATAGCAAAACGTTATCTAACGTAGTGGACATATGTTATGCTTCAAATTACGTTTAGCTGAGACCTATATTGAGTTATGCTTACATGAATTTCTACGCAAGTTCTTGCATATTTTGGACCGTTTACAAAAGTCAGCGATTGTGCGGGGGAAATTATCAGATATACTGGTGTTTAACTTATAGCGCCTTTGCTTATTTTCTTTATTTCCTTATAAAATTTTAGAATTTATTGCCAAAAGCGTTTTTCGCTAAGTGATTATTCGCAGCAGTGAAACAGTTCAGAGGAACGGCGCTATCTGTCTGCAAAACCTCGAAAGACACGTGACTAACTTAGTCACACACTTCAATGCATTTCTCAGGGCTGATTATATGTTGCCTTATTTTTTTCATAGGCGTCTCCTGCCCATCTACTCTAATAACCCGTTGGCAGGCATCGGGAGATTAGTTTGATAAAGATTTTGGGGGCTGTTCAGATATTTTCAATTTTGTAGACTTATAATAATATTAAATACAATATTATTATTTGGTTGTCTGTACACTGATATAATAATTTTATATGATTTGATTTATTTGGTATTTGACAGGATGAAAATGCGCAAATTCTCTGCACAAGAAACATCTTCACTCTCGTAAGTGGCCGATCTTTACGTCTTAAATCTGCACCAGCGCTATTGCTTCGAAGGCGGAGCAGGGCTCCCCAGTCCTTTCTTTATTAACCTTAGGCATGCTCTGAAATTTGCGAGATTTTTTGTAGGAATTGGTGTCTGCTAACTGAATATCCAGCTTAATTCATCAATTACAATAACAAATTAATTTTCTGCCGACATGTCACGCATTAGTTACATATTTCCTAAACTGATGATACTCGGAAATATTGTTCTATTGTTCAATAGCTAGAAATGTATTTTACCGTTTTTTCACACGAGCCGGTCTCCTAGAAGTTAGACGAGTTGGAGCAAACCTTATAAAAACAGTTAGACCAATAATTGCAGTAACCGTTTATAATAATATTGTAATTTTTTATATTATGGGCGCCTTGGGTCCTTATTTTAATCAGATTGGTACAGGCTTAATCATATTTTAAGTGTTATTGGCACTATAATGTAACTACGGATAGGCCTGAAATAATATCAGTGGCAAGCCAGTCTACCTGCGGAAAATGATAGCCACGACATCCTCGATCCAACTGATCTTCGTTTCAAATTTCTCTCTTTCGTGCTCTGAATCAATCGTCTCTCAGAATTTGCAATCGTGCTTTTTCATCTTCTGCACCAGAACTTTGGAACTCAATTGCCACATCCATCCGCTGTCTACATCGTGGTCAAATAACAAGTTCTCATTTCCACAATTTCCTTCACTTCTTTCAACATCTCAAGTTTTTATAAATTAACTTAAAGCATTTCTCTGCAAAAAAATCATTTCCTCCATAGTCCATAGCCTTAACAATGCAACCATGATGACCATTTGGATAAAACGACCGTAGTTGACTTACCCGCACCTTTTGACCATAACTATTTCAAATTTAGACTAAGCGCCTAAGAATAATCATCTCTTGTCATCATGCTTTCCAAAGCGCTACATAAATTCACGATATTTTTCTTACTTTCCCAACTCTATCCTTATTACTATCGTCCTCGGCTGCATCGGTTTCCTATAGTATTCAGTTGCTGAATGCGTCGATTTTGCGGTTGTCAATTCAAGGAATGGAACAGCTCACGGATGAAATGGGACACCAAGGATTTCAACAACTCGTCCTACTTTCAGATCGCGGCCGATGTCATCTGGACGCCGAGTTTCGTTCTGCTGAACGGGTACGAACACGGCAACGACATACAGTATTCGCACGAGGCAGCTAAACATTCATTAATTAATTTCAATAAATGATCGCAAAATGTCTTGCATGCAGGACCGCCGAGAGAAATTCCGGGCCCCGGAACAACAAAATTTGCGGGCCCTTAAGAAAAATTTATCAAGTCTCCGAAAAACCTGACAAGCACAAAAACGTTATCAGTTCTCAAAAAAACACCCTGACAAGTAAAAAACCCCTTATCGTCACCCGATCTGGGCCCCTGAAAACTCCGTGGGCCCCGGTACAATGTACCGGCTGCACCCCCTCTCCTCAGGCCTGCTTGCATGGCTCTTGTGCTATTAATGCAGTAAAATAATAGTGTGCAATAGAAGAGTACCGGATGAAATTCCGTTAATTAATGTCTAAGGCCTTTAAAGCAGAGGTATTCAAATGGTAGCCCGCGGGTCAGATCCAGCCCGCCAAGGGTTGCGAAATGGCCCGCGGCGGTACTTAGATGATTACTTTGATCTAATTTTCTGATACTAACAAAATATTTTAAACGTCTTGTTTTCAAATTACCTATTTTCTATTACTTATAAAAATTTGACTAAAAATCTGTATACTTGGCCTTAAGGGCAAAATCATAGAAAATTGAGACTTCATAGCATGTAATTGAATACTCCTGCTTTGAAGCACAATATTTTATGGCATTAATCTTCAGAGCAGCCAAATACAGTCTCGAAGAACTAGAAAGTGCCCAAGCTTTGGTGACGTCGTCGGGTCGTGTGCAGGTCAAGGCCGTCGAGGATCTGTGTACCACGTGCTCCGGAGATACGACCTACTTTCCCTTCGACCGATTTCACTGTCCAATCGAAATCGGTTCAACAACGAAAGGCATCTCCCTTCAGATCAACCCCCACCCTCTTTCGTCAACCGAACTTCGACGAAAAACTGGCATTTGGACGGTTGAAAGGTCAGTAGAAATTCACGCACTGAGAAAGCGCCCGGAAAGCAGCACAGCAGTAGCTGCTTATTAGAGTCCGAAATAGCTAAGGCAGGGTGGTTTGTGGCGTATCCATGAGGGGCTTTTCAGGTTGAATGCTATGGGGAACATCGACATTTCGAGCGAATAAAACTTGTTAAAGGAAAAAGTTCTTATTGTTTGACATTCTGCGGAGGAGGCATATTCTCATCGATCATAGATCCGAATACCAACCCTAGCCCGGAATAGGGAACATCCCCATTTCGAAACGGTTTTGCACATTCAAATTCTCATCGACTGGTCCCAATTTCGAAAGAATAGGGGACTGGTCCCAATCAGAATAGGGGCGGGTCGGGTGGCTATGCCAAATTGCCAATGGAGTACACAGCGGGTTATCAGAACACCGTTATAATATTCAGGATTGAAGCAGACTGTCTCCTTTGGTCCTTTTGTCCATACGGTCATACACACAGAGATGTCCACGGGCTGGGTTAACCCATGGATTGGATTGTGTTGGGTTGGATTGGATTGGGTTGGGTCAGACTTTTTCATATTAATGGTGGGCTGGGTTGGGTCAGAAAATAAGTCATGGTTTAAGAAATTGTAATGTATTGCGGTGAGCTGGGTTGAGTTGGGTCAAGTAACCCCGTTACCGGCATGGGTTGGGTTGGAGATTTGATGGGCTGGGTTCTAAAATTGGACCCGTGGACATCTTTGATGCACCCCTTTGTGGCTCTTAAAGATACATCTGTTCCAGTACACAGTACGGCGATATAAGTGACGCGTAAGAACTGAGAGACGTCTACATACGCCCGTCGTTTTCAGACGAACGTCTTTAGATAAACCTACAACCAACACACCCTTGAAAGACTTCGAGAACTCTTACGCATGGAGTGACATGATAAACGCCAACAGACTGACAATTGCTTTCGAAGCTAGTCTACTGAGAGGCAGATAAAAATTACGGAGGATGCCCATCACGCAGACGCAACTAACATCCAGTGCTGCATGATGACCGGATAGGGGGGGGGGTTTCTCCCCAAAGTCTTAGATCCCCTCAGAAACCAGAGATCAGCGCCGGACTCCAAGCTTGAACTCGAGTATGGGACTACTTGTTTTAACCATTGATAATGTGAACACTGTTAGGACTAATGAAATTTGAAAGGTATTGACCGGATCCGTTTCATATTTAAATTATAATTTGACAAAACACGGTTCAGATAATTATTCGAATCGTGTATTGTCCGAACAGCATGCATCTGACAGTAATAATGTCATGACCTAATGACCTCTTTCACCATGTGTTCAGATTTATCACACACAATATATAGAAATGACATGCGATTTTTTTTAAATGCACTATCCGTTTAAAACGGCCGTGTATTTCCAGAATTCGTTAGCACCATTTGGAAATGTTAACACTAATATATTTGACTCTCGGATATTCAAAGCATCAGGTTGGATTTCTGCTTTATACTGTATTTAAAATGACAGTAAGCGCGTACATAAATATCAATAAGCGTGCGTTTTATACAGCGAATGGGACACGTGACCGATATACAATTTAGCGTGAATTGGTTCTGTTGTGGACGCGTCTAAAGTACAACTACAGAAATTCTGTCTGATTTCGTATTTATGCGACCGCTGAAAAGGAAACAACCGATCCAGATTGTAGATCATAATCACGATCACAAAAGTATAATGACGATATGCATCGTTATCGCATATGACGATTATTGGTTCAAATATTGAAAGTGGTATCGCCCTTTATACGCTATAGTGACGGAGGACTGGCGTAATGTTTCAGTTACTTCCTGAAATATTTAGGCGCCGAAGTTTCGAAGAGTTTTCAGCTCGACGGCTTTGTCTGGCTGTCAAACGACGGATGGAAACAGATCGTTCTGGATTTTGGCGACCACTGCAGGAAGCAATACAAAGCGACAACACAATGCTGGCGAAGTGTTCATTGCGTCTCAAACCATTCGCGTGTAATTATAGAGAAGCATAAAATATCAATAACACATGGCTGTCTAAATGATGGATTGCATGGTGAACTCTGGTCCATATATATATATATATATATATATATATATATATATATATATATATATATATCATTGATAGGATAGGAGGTTGGTTGGTTGGTTTTCGCCGACGCAATCATCTCTGATATCACGTTGGATGTCAGAAATGTTGGCGACGACTTTTTTACTTTTTTTATCTCGTAGCCTTGTTCAGAGCGTTAGAACTGTTAAAGTCAGATTTCACTACAGGTCAAGCACAGTAGCCTATTTTGGAATTTTCTGTTATCTACAGTAGAACTTAGCGGGTCTGTAAAATTTGGAACGTTATATCCGTGGTACGTTTTATCCAATACCATCCTAAACGATAGAGCATCACGTAGGACAGGACCGTACTTTGCGGTACGTTAACAACCGTACAACCGAGTAGCCTATACGTTATAAGTTCAGAAAAATGTCAATTGCCGAATTTTTAAGAGTCGGCTTGCACCTCACAAATTTCTCTCCGAGTTTCTTTCAATCCTCTTTGTTTGTGAGATTATCGGCATAAAAATTAAATGTTTAAAAATAATAATAAATTGCGACGCGAGATAAAGAAGTCCCCATTGTATATAAGAAGGTATAGTTGTATTCAGCTGCGGTTTCTACTTTCTAAGCGATTTCGTCAGCAGAGAACAGAGCGATGAGCATGCAGCTCTTCGTCTCATCTTTGCATTTTTACGACCGGCGTTCGCTGTGGAAAGCGTCTCCATGCTAATCCAATATACGCCTCAGACGCACACACGGGACGCGCTGCGGAATTCTTTTTTATATGCGATATTTGGCATCGTTTAGCATCGGCAACAACGCATTCATTACAGACCCGCTGCACAACGGGACTCTGTCATTAAGTGGAGCACAAGCGGCCCGACAGGGGCATCTCTACCGAACCTATACAGATCGAGCATTCGGTTGCCGTAGGAAAACTCGCCCGATATTATGAAGAAGCTGCCCGCTGCATCTGTGCGGCGCCACTATCGGCATACCAAGCTGCCGTCCGTGTCCATGTGCGTCGCTATTCGTGAAGAGACCGATTGTAAGCATGAAACCATTACGTCGTTACGTCCGGGTATTTCGAGATAATGCGGCGGCCGCGCATACTTTATGCTGCCTACGTACAACGTACAATGGGAAATTTCATCAACGCGTTCTACATTTCTCGGCGTTAATTCTTAATGCCAAAGTATTGGCGCCAACGTTTTGAGGGTTACTGTAATTGATCTTGATGGTGGTGGTTGTGGTGATGGTGGTTGTGGTGGTGGTGGCGGGGGTTTGGGGTTGGAGATGGTGGAGATGATTATGGTGATGATGACGACGACTGTGGTATTTGCAGAGGGAAGGGAGGTCTCCTGGTCATTGTTTGCTGACTTGCTCTCTTTAGTCCAAAATAGCAACAAAGATCTGCGCCTTAACTTGCAGAGAAACCCCACCTCTAATTTAATTTTTAAAAAGCCCAAGAAGTAGTGATCCTCTGTCAATATTGCTTGTTTCCAATTTCACAGCGGCAACAAAGTGATAAGGAAACCCCGATTTGTGTGATGTTTGTTAGAAAGGTTATCTTCTGAATGTGTTTTGGAGGAATTTTAAACGTCGACGAGTGGTGAATTATAAAAGTCCCTCTGAGAGACACGCAAATGCAGAGAGAGAGAGAGAGAGAGAGAGAGAGAGAGAGAGAGAGAGAGAGAGAGAGAGAGAGAGAGAGAGAGAGAGAGAGAGAGAGAGAGAGGGGAGAGAGAGAAGTAAAACGGATGGAAGCAGCAAAGAAGGTTTACAAATTCATAGCCATTCGATGCTTTTTGTTTCACCTGGAATTTGAATGATCCACAGTGGGACACGTACCGTGTAATCGCCAAACCAGATATGGCAATGTGTGATCCGTTTAACCTTTGACCTATAAACACCGGAGATGACCCAGCCATGACCCAGCCATCGCCACTTCTGCGCCAAACGAACGGCAGAGTTTGAACTGAACTGAACTGAGGTTTATTTCAACTCAACTTGACATAGGAATAAGCATAGACAATTTAGACATGTCTGACATCAATTACAATAAATGACATCAATTGAATTTAAAATAAGACAAAGAAAATTCACAGAATATTCACAGGGCTAATTTAGTTTAAATATACAATAGAATAGTAAACAAAAAGAAACCTGAGAAGTAGTCAAATTAAACGTTAATATTTTACTAGAATATTCAGATTAATAGAACATCATATAGTAGACAAGAGTTAGGCCTATAATGTTGAGAATGTTGAATGAGAATGTTGAGAAGAAAAAGGTTGCCTAAAGGGAAATATATCCCGCCAGGAAGGCAACCTGGGGGTCTATTTGGGTCTATTTCTATATCGGGTCTATATTTGCCCAGAAAACTCCAAATGAAAACTCCAAAATCACAGGTTTTCGGATAAGAAAACGTTCCATTATGGAGTCTAACAACTAAATTGGACGTTTATTGTTTCAACTGTTACTGTCATTTTATCAAAACTGTTCCATTTGTACACAGTTCTTGCACTATAAAAACAATTTCCTTCCTTAGTCCCATCTTCAGCTTGAAAAATATGCATTTGCAGCCTCTTGTGCTGCTATACTATGCTTACTACTACTACTACTACTACTACTACTACTACTACTACTACTACTACTACTACTACTACTACTACTACTACTACTACTACTACTTTCAGAGACAACTTCTATAGCGCCGCAACAAGGCCAAGGCCTAAGTCAAAAGTGCTTTGACATCGTTGAATGTAAAATTAATATCTATTTTCTCAGTCATTTTTGGTATATTTCTATCAAATTCTCTCTCTCTCTCTCTTCTTTCTACTGTGATCAATACACAATACTGACATATTTTTCATAGCTTAAACTATGGCATCCATTAACCATCTATGTTATGTACGTTATAACGAAGTCTCCGTGGACCGTGTATTCTTAAACGTTACTTTAGCCGCAGTCAGACGCTGAACTTCTGCAATCTCTCCGAAACCTTCGACGCCGGCGGCGGCGGCGGCGGCGGCGACTGGAACACGACGCACCGAACCAACCCGTCGTCGTCTTCGACGGCATTCGATGTCTGCGTTAGATTCGAGATTGTTCTACGCAGACAGATGTTCTACTATTTGGCGATCCTCATATTCCCGATGGCGCTGCTGACCGTTCCTCTGCTCGTTCTCCTTCTCGTCTCGCCGGGACACCGGATCAAGGTCCCGGCGCTCCTTGTGTCCATCGTCATCTACTGGACGATGACACAGTTCGTATGTCACGAGATAGTCAGACGCTCGTCACAAGTTCCTATTCTAAGTAAGCCTACGGTAAATAGTATTATTATTATTATTAGTAGTAGTAGTAGTAGTAGTAGTAGTAGTAGTAGTAGTAGTAGTAGTAGTAGTAATAATAATAAAAATAAACTATGATTATTCATAAAGTAGAAGTACTGTAGTTGTTTTTGTCGTCTTTGTTGCCGCTGCTGTTTTTGTAACACGAAAATGAATAAGAATGTATTTCTGTTGCTGGTAGTAGATAAATCAGTAGTAGTCTCTAAACTCTCTCTCTCTCTCTCTAGTCTCTTTTGTCGTCTTTGTTGCCGCTGCTGTTTCTGTAACAGTAAATGAATAAGAATGTATTTCTGTTGCTATGATAAATCTCTCTCTCTCTCTGTCTCTTCTCTCTGCATCTTAAATGGTGCTCTCTTTCTTTATCGTATCGTCTTCATCATCATCATCTGTCATCTTCATCATCATCATCATCATCATCATCATCATCTTCATCTTCATCACCCTTCATTGGTTGACTTTAAATTCATCCAGCTGAGACTGTTTCGCTCAACATGACAATCACTTGGATGCGATTATAGATTGGATAATAGCAATGGCATAAGAAACTATCCATTAAACATTGTACCAGGTAGGCCTATCTGATCAGCTGCTAAGTAAGCATGCAAAATAAAAAGTCGACCATATTCATTTGAATCAATTAGAGTTATCAATGCAAGTGTTACGAAATGAATGAGAAATTGTGTTTTTATCAAAGTTCTTTATCCTCTCAATCTACTTGGAATCTGCGTAACATCGCTGTGCATCAGTTTGGCCTTCGTTCGAAATTCATCCGGAAACAAATCGAACGCCGGAATATTCGGTTGCTGCTGCAGCTGCTGCAACTGTTCTGGCTCTTCATCTTCATCGTCTGCATCCTCTTCGTCCTCCTCGAAGCAGAAGTCCTGTGCCTCTCCATCGACCGTGATCCGGTGTTCCTGCGATTCCATCCCCGACGCCGTCTCCCCCGCGGCAGCCTCCTCCGCCGGCCGATACCAGAGCCCGTCTCGGACGCTCTCCGTCAGGCGGTCGTCTAAGGCCGCCGCCGCCGCCGCCGCCGCCGCCGACCGGGCGACGCCGAGGTCGACCCAGCCGCTGTTCGACCTCTCTTCGGATGACGAGCGACGGGCCATCAACCCCGGCTCCGTCGGGATTCAACGCCGACGAATGGGCCCCGGACCGACGGACTTCGACGACGCTGAGATGGGACGCTGCGATCACACGACGGAACCCAACGGAGGTGGAGGAGGCGGCGGCGGCGGAGGAGGAGGAGGAGGAGGAGGGGACGTCAGCAGCGGTGAGGACAAGAGAGGAGGAGGAGGAGGAGGAGGAGGGGGGAGGCAGCGAGAAGACGAAGGCGTCTATGGTTGACGGAAAGAAAGCTGGACATCGTTCTCTTCGTACTGTTAACTCTTCAGTTAAACGGATACATCATTGCCATCATAATGTTTTCGTTTTAATTAACCAAGCGACGTTTCAATATATAGCATGTCTGTAACGGCCGATAAAGATAGGTCTACTGGTACACGCGAAAAGACATAGGCTACGTGCTCTTGTACGGTATACACGAAACACGACGTGCTCGAATGCGTAGGGCCTATGTGGAAAGCGCGATCTGAATGAGCGGAGCAACTCGACCTCTGTATTTTTCTGTCAAACAGCACGAGTTGACCAAACGGAGTGTCTCCTGACAGTCAGGACTCGTCGTCTTAAGGCACATCCCTTCTCGACTGCATATAGCCATATACCCTCTTTAGTCGGAACTATTGGGCGTGATTTCAACCCAGAACTACAATGGCCGCCGTTTCTGTGATTTCACTCTGAATCTGCCATCGATGGTGCTATAGAAGCATTATCATAATTGCACTTAGGAAGTTGATTGATTGATTGATTCATTCATTCAATCATCCAATCATTCATTCTATCCTTCTTTCATTGATTCATTAATGACTGTCATTGGTTCAGTCATTGATTCATTCATTGATTCGCACATTTATCCATTTATGTATCCCTTCATTTATCCATTCATTCAAACATTCATTAAAACATTCATTCTTTCTGTCAACCATTCATTCAACCGTTCATTCAACAATTCATTCATCCATTCATCTGAAAAACGTTGAATTGAGTCAAAAGAACACGAGGCATGTTTAATGCGTTTAAGATCTTGATGCGGTCATCCAGTTCCGAGAGATGATGCCAGCAGTGCACGCGATGTTCCATCTGCAGTTCGCAAAGACAGAGAAACCGCAGGAACTGACGACTGTTCCCTTCTCAACAAACTGAACCAGCACATCCGTCTCTAACACCCGTGTTAGACGTCGTAGCATCATCATCATCATCATCATCATCATCATCATCGGCTCACTGTTCTGATTATATTATTATTATTATTATTATTATTATTATTATTATTATTATTATTATTATTATTATTATCACGAACATTTCTAGAGCGCAAATTAATCGCAAAGCAGAAAATGCGCTAACATAGATAGGTTTTGGACTCCAGTCGGTGCAGAATGCAGCTGCAAGACTTGCCTTTGGTGCTGGACGTCGTGACCACATCACCCCCGATCAGGGTTATTTCTAGGATTGTGAATTTTGGGAGTGTCGGGAAAATCTGGGGTGTTGGAATTTGGGGGTCTCTGCTGAAAAAGTCTGACAAGCAAAACATCCTTATAAAGTCTCCAAAAAAGCCTGAAAAGCAAAAACGGTCATCCCTGGCTCAGATTGGGCGGTGGTGTTGGAGAGTGTCGGTCTCAAATTGGGGAGGAGGTGTTGGGGGTGTCAAAATATCCCTGGATTGAGGGGTGTCGGTCTCAGAGTCGGGGGTGTTGGAAGGGTGTTAGGGTGTGTGTGTGTCAAAATATCCCTGCCCCAATAACTCACCGGCTTCGTTGACTCGAAGTTCGAGAAAGAATTCTCTTCCCGCATTCAAGTCGATAAACCGGATCGCTCCAGAATATACTCGGGATTTTTTTACCGACAATATCACGAAGGTTGCAACTGCCCCTGCGGTCAGATGCTCAAAGTCTTATGAAGATACCTCATTGTGAAACGCCACTCGGTTCTAGGTCATTTACAGTTTCAGTGGCGTAGCCAATGGGGGGAGATAAACCCCCTTGGGTGGAGACGAAATTTTGTGTTAGTGTGTTTTGATAAATTTTTCAATTTTCGGACGCAGTTTTAGGGTCAAACCCCCCCTTCGCTGTCAACCCAAAATAATTTCTAAGTGCTAAAGGTGCTATAGAATGTAAAGATGTAACTTATGTATTGTAAGGTGAAGTAGTCTTGATCAAAACCATACACCCCTTCCGGAAATCCTGGCTACGCCACTGTGCAGTTCCGTGGCCAAAGACATGGAACGTTATACCGATGTCTGTTAAATCAACGTGCTCTTTATCATCCTTCAAGAAAAACCTAAAGAAACACCTGTTCTGGAAATCGGTTTGCATTAGTATGCGCACCAGTAGTTTGCGCACCAGTAGTTTGCGCACCGGTAGTCTACGCACCCGTTGTTTGCGCACCAGTAGTTTGCGCACCAAGATAAGTTTCAACGGTTAATAACAATGCGAACAAATACCTTGCATTCCTTTATAGCCTTTCCTTTATAGCTTGGGCGGGAAGTTAGTAGAGTGGTAACAGCGTTGGACAATGGAGCGGAAGGTCGCGGGTTCAACTCCCACGGGAGCCCTAAGGTCGACTCAGCCTTCTTTCACCAGATGGCGATGGCAAATGAGTAGCGGATTAATCCGCGAAGTAAACAGGCGCGTTGCATGAGAACACTGGCCCCGTATCATGTAACCTTGCACCAGTCGCCTGGCTGAGGGCCTTGGTAACGGAGACCAGCGCCGTCCTATGAGCCTTGAGGCTAGCCTTGAGTGCTCGGGAAGGACTTTACTTTTTTTTACTTTATAGCTTGACCGCTGGTCTCTGGCTTAGGGGGTCGTCCATAAATGACGTAACGCGCCCAGGGAGGGGTCAGGAAATTTGTTACCAAGTGTTACGAGGGGAGGGGATTCCATAACTGTGACGTAACGCAAAAATAAATCGTTAAGTGCCTTGAAACTTAACTTGGTGCGCATCAATCAATCAATCAATCAATCAATAAACTTCTATGGCGCCACTATCATAATGCCCAGGGCATCAGCCGATGGCGCACCAAATCCAAATAGAATTAGAGCCAGGTCAATCCAGAAGATCAGTCAGAACAGCGGGGGAGCAATAAGGGGATAAGCCAAGTCAAACAGGTAAGTTTTAAGACCAGATCTAAAAGATGATAAATTTTAGTTTTACGCAGTGATATTGGTAATGAATTCCAAAGCTTAGGGCCACACACTGAGGAACAACTAGTGCCAATGACGGTACGAGAATAAGGAACAACAAATGAAAGTCCTGCCGAAAACCTAGTGGATTGAGTAGTAGGTCGAGGGATTAGTTGCATCTTAAGGTAATAGGGTTCATTATATAATATGGTTTTAAATACCAAAAGACAAATTTTATAATTAATTCGGAATTTGATGGGAAGCCAATGTAGGGACTGTCTTGTTGAGTTATATGTTCGAATCTTGGAGTTTTGGATATGACTCTAACTAAGGAATTTTGTACTCTCTGGAGTTTCTGCATATTTGAATTTGTGATGCCAAAAAGCAAGGAATTACAATAATCTAGACGACTAGATACCAATGCATTGGCTAACTGAATAAGAACAGGCTTAGGAGGAGATGTCTGATGCGATAGATGTCCTGAATATGATAATGAGAAATTTTGCAGACTGAATTTATGTGACTAGTGAAAGAGAGGGAAGAGTCAAATATCACACCAAGGTTGCGAGCAGAAGTACTTCTAGGGACAACAGTGGAATCTCCTAATACTACGGATTTCAGAGATTCAAATTTAGTCAATTGAGCTGGAGTACCTAATAGCAAGAACTCAGTTTTGATGAATTCAAAAGAAGCTTATTTGAATCCATCCATGACTGAATATTAGTAAAGACAGCGGATAGAGTCTTAAGGGATGAGATTGAAGAAGATTGATCAAAAGAGATGAGAATTTGAGTATCATCAGCATAAAGATGATACGCCACTTGATGTTCATCAAGAAGTGAAACAAGGGGGTTGTATAGAGAGTAAATAACAGAGGTCCAAGAACCGAGCCTTGAGGGACACCACAAGACAGATCAGTGGGAATTGAGAGATTCTCATTTATTATCACTGATTGAGTGCGGGGATGTAAATATGAAGAAAACCAATGTAAAGCAATGTCAGAGATTCCAAACCAATGTTCAAGACGATGAAGAAGAATAGAATGATCAACAGTATCAAAGGCGGCAGATAGGTCAAGAAGTAAAAGAGCAGTAACTTTTCCAGCATCAATAGCCCGAACAATAAGATCATGGACTGCCAACAGAGCCGTTTCAGTAGAGTGGTATTTTCGGTAAGCAGACTGGAAAAGGGAGGTAATGTGGACTAGAACACAAATGAGCATGCATTTGCTTAGCAACTATCCTTTCAAGAATTTTCGATAAGAAATTAAGATTAGATATAGGCCTATAGTTAGACAAGTCATCAGGAGAGAGATGGCTTTTTAAGTAGTGGGTGAACAACTGCATGAGCGAATGCAGAGGGGAAACACCCTTCAAGCAATGAGAGATTTATGAAGTTTGTTATTATTGGACCTAAAACATCAAAACAATCTCTGAGGATTTGAGTTGGTAGGACATCGAGGGTACATTGACTAATTGGTGATGTAAAGATTATCTGGCGAACTTCATTGTGCGCAAACATGGGTGCGTAAACTACCGGTGCGCAAACTACTGGTGCGCAAACTCCCAGGTGCGCAAACTACTGGTGCGCATACTATGCAATACTCGGAAATCTTATTCTCTTCTGCCTTAGATTGTTTGCCATTCATTTTGTTTTGTTTTCTTTCTTTTTATATTATTACTGTTATTTAATAGTAGTAGTAGTAGTAGTAGTAGTAGTAGTAGTAGTAGTAGTAGTAGTAGTAGAAGTAGTAGTAATAGTAGTAGTATGTAGTAGATAGTATAGAGTGATGTATGATAGATGATGATGATGATGATGATGATGATGATGATGATGATGATGATGATGATGATGATGATGATAATGATAATGATGATGATGGATCAAATTAACAAAGCAGTATTGAATGATGGCGCTATAGGAGCTATTGATTTTGTTTGAACTAGAAGTAGAAAAGGAACAAAAGTAAGAACTACTAGTTATTCGTAGTCAATTGAATAAATGGTAAAAGGAACCTGAGTTCCTGACCGTATTGGGGAAAGTATTTCCTGTCATTTGGTTAGACATTAGAAATATTTGCGTCACGTTTTGATGTATTATATTTGGCGCATTTGTTATGCAATCGATCCATTTTAGAATTAATTAGATGAGAAGACGGGCAAACGGAGTCAAATTGCGATAAAGATCAAAGTCTGAAGCTAAATCTTTCCCTGGTATCAGATGCGAAGTAAAAGTTCACCTCTGAATCGGTCACATCTCAGCCATCGCGGTAACTGGCCCATTGGCCTTTTACAACGTTTCTATCCCAGGGCCATTTCCCGATCGATTCTTACACCCTCCATCCCCCTCCCCCACCAGTACAGCCGAGAAGCCCCGCAGAGGGGGTGGGATCGAAGCAGCGAAGCCCATATTCAGCCGGCGGGGGCGGGAGATGGGGAGAGGGTTGAGGTGGATGAGGTCATTTGTCCACTTTCTACTGCGCAGTTTCTCACTTCTGCTCCTTTGGGAAAAGCCGTCCGCAGGTCACGTGATGTTTTCGTTTTCGATTGGACGAAGCAGAGGCGGAGAAGGAGGAGCGGAGATGATTTGAATGGCTGATTTGAATGGCCGTTGTACAGCGTTTCAAATTTGTATTTATAAATGTCGTCTAATGCGATGGACGCAGATACGATACAGTGGATCTGTTTGGATCGGTTGATGCAGTGGTGTATCCGTTGAGTGGATCAAGATTCAGGATTCGAGGGAAGAGTCCAGTCCACATCGCAGTAAACGTTTGAATCGATTTTACAGAGCACAGTCTTCGTTCGTCGACCGGGCGTCGTTTGCACTTCAAAGCACAACGCAGAGACTGCATCTGTTGCTGTTTGTTGTGCAGATTCGACGGTAAGTTAATTTATCACGTATGCTTACCAGTGATGATGATGATGATGATGATGATGATGATGATGATGATGATGATGATGATGATGGCGGTGAAGGTGAAGGTGAAGGTGGTGCGATTGTATCACGTTTGCTTCAGTTTGAATTTTATTCAGTTTGTCCATTTCACTTTTACGTTATTCGTCATCATTACAATCGCCATGAGCATCATCACCACCACCTTCCTCGTCATCCTCCTCTTCCTCATCATCATCTTCAGGGCTAATTTTTTAGCGCATTGCTCATACTGATGTTTGTTAATGCCTTTCAATGATTTCTATTAATATACAGGGTGGCGCAAAAAACCGGACTATATTAAATGCAAACCTAAATGTGACTAGTCCGGTTTTTTTGCGCCACCCTGTATAATTTGCCAAGATCATTTTAACCGGTCTTTACCTTCAAACTTCTGTTACACAATCCGTCTAAAAATGGAGGGTGGTGCAAATAATGTCCCATCTGAACTTCTCTGAAGGCCAGGAGGCAGTCGCCCCGGGAAAAAATTTTTGAGGGGAGTAGGCGCAAAATTTCATGTGACAAAAAAGAAAAGGAAAATCCAAGTAATAATACATGTATGATAAAATAGGCTGACATATTTTCATTCACAAAAAAGAATTATTGTAAGTACTTTCTCCAAAGGGGCTGTCCATTAATTATGTCAACAATTTTTGGACAATTTTGACCCCCTCCTCCTTGTCAACAACTGTCAACTTTCACTTTCCCCTATAATTATGTCAAAAACTTTTGACCCCTCCCCAAGATCAATGACAGGACCAAATAACAAGGTTATTATTTTTTTGCAGTGATGACCATTTTCCCCTTTTCTCCTCTCAATGCGGTGGTGATGACATCTTTTGCCATGTTTTTTTCCATTGTAGTAAGTAGTATTCCATGAAATTTCCTATTTTTTGATTATTTGTAAAAAGTGAAATTGTTGACATCATCTTCTTTTGACCCCCCTCCCTGTCAACAACTGTCAAATTTTTTCAAACCCCATCCCCTAAATTGTTGACGTAATTAATGGACATCCCTAAAGCTATTATTCTTCTTTCTTTCCTTCCGTCGTTCCATATTCGGTTGGACGATGGGTCTGAATGAGTTCCTTCCACTTGCAGTATATGTCTGTTGCTTGCTGCCCTGGTCATTTGGATGAAGTTCATTTGCATTTCTTCTGTGTCCTCCTTTAAGTTTTCTATCCATATTTTTCTTGGTCTTAATTTTCTCATTTTCCTTCAACATACTGTAGTTGTATAGTGCTATCGTTGGCCGTTTGTTGCCCTTCATTCTTTCAACTTAAGCAAACCATTTTAGTATTTGTTTGGCACCAGGACTTTTTTGCTTGTCAAGACATTTTGGGGGCATGTTAGAGGCGCAATCCCTCTGTGTCCCCGGGTGCTAGCAACTCGCGCTATTCACCAAAAGCGCAAAAGGTTAACGTTGATGACGAAACGTCTGGAGGACAATAGGTCTAGCATTTGACTATTCCTGTTGCTTTATGTGATTAACTGTGCCCTCTGTTTTTGCAAGAGTTGAATTTTACGAGTTTATGAGGTTTACTTGTGAGATGGACAGTCAGGAAACCAAAGCAGATAACGGTCAAGTTGACCTTTTCCTTGGTCATTTAAAGTGACCGCAAAGTCGTTGTTAAGATATTGTCATCCAGCCTTCATTTATGCATAAATTTCTCACTCAGTTGCAGTTTGTTCTTCAGGGTTCGGTGGGGTTAAGTAAATCATAAAGGATGGGTGGTGCCTAGGGCGGTTCTTTGGGACAAAGGAGGCCGCCATTCGCCCCCATGGATTGATTTATATTCCCTGTGGTACGTACGTTCATGCTGCTTAGCGGGAAATTCAAAATGCCGACTGCCCATGGCAACTGGAAAGGTAACTAGGGGTCGTCAGTCGATAAGGGCGGGCGTTTTTACTAAGCTTTGGGCTAGATGGCCTCCGGCATGGCTGTTTAATTGGCAGCTGTAAGGACTCTTGTGTATCTAATGCCTGTTATCATTGGGAAGTCTTCGGGCAAATCATTTGTTTTTAGCTGCAAGCAATTCTACCTTTTCTAAAACACACTCACTTAGAGATTTTAGCACCATGTTTCTTCATATTTTTACCATTGAAACTATACATTATGTTTGGACAATAGAGTATTGCTAGGAAACTTGTCAGTAGTACGCGTTGCTTAAAATAATTTTAAACAGTTCTATAAGTTTATTATTTATTATTACTATTATTATTATTATAATTATTAGCCTGAGCAGTTCGCCATCTCGATTATAATAGCGACACAATGCGCATAAAGCAGTTTTGCTGATAGCTAAATTGTTGCTGAACTCTACTGATATTATCGTATATTGTAATCTACCTTGATATTAAGTCTTTTCCTGTCCTCTTCTTGCATGAGTTACATTGCCAGCAGGGTGAATCGTTCAGACCTGGATGAAATGCCTTGAGGGTGAATAGTCTTTTTTCTATCACCATGAACGTGGCACATTGTGAAGGTGTATTGCGTATCTTTATGAAATATTGTCATTCCAATATACTGTTAACCAACTAATTAATGTGTGTAAGTCTTGTGCGGAGAGAATGTTTTGGAGATAGCGGACAACTTTGGAAGCAAATGCTGGGGGGAGGGAGTCTTCAAACCTGGGGAGGGGGTGAAAATTCTGTTATTGATGAATTAACTTTGAGCTAAAGTCAGACCAATTTAGCCTCACATCAGAATTGAGCTCTGTTCACACACACACGGGCGCGCGCTTGCGCACACAAACACAGGGGATAGTAAATAATATTGAAATTGTGCAGAAAGTGCCTAATATTTTGACAGAAAGCAGGAAGCAAAATCTTCACAAAGGTGAAAGTTATACTTTAATTCTTTACCAGGTGTCAATTCTACATAGCACATAACGCCAACAAGCGTCCCAATTGAGCAGATGTCATGAAAATTAAAGGTGCTAATCTCTTAGATCTTCTAGGATCTTCTGGACCGTGGAGGGTTCTTTTGTCTTTGCCTGGATAGGACAGTTGTTCCTTCCGTGGTATTTATACGCTCTGTGTATTAGCGTTTCGTCCATTATTCATTTTGATTAGTCAGTGCCGTAGTTGACAAGCAAAGTTTGACACAGCTTAACAGAACTGTTGATTCCAATTCATTCTAAGTATTCTATACAATAGTATAGTTTGTAGCACCTGGCGATTGGCTAAGTTATAGTTGTTTGGATAGAACTAACACTGCATTAGGCATTTCAATAATTTAGATTGTTCTGCTGTGTTTGGCAAAGAAGAAGCCAGGCATTGTTTTAATGTTGCGTTCATCTTGCATTTCTTACTAGATCCATTTGTGACAATTATTTTGTTATATTTCATTAAGAGATTACTTTGCTACCTTGTTTAAGTCAATCACATTATTTTTTTGTGACTTTGGTTAAATAAAATTCATATGAATTTTGTTGATAAGTAAGTTGTTATAAAAAAAGGTAGAGAGACTTCTTCAGAGTATTTACCGTTTCCATTTTTTCCAGCTTCGTGTTTGACGATCTTATTTTTGAACAGCATTTACATGTATTTGGGCAGAATGAAGCAGTGATATTTCAGTTCGGGAAATAATTTCAGTTTCTATTCAGTTTCAGTTCTAGGGTTGCCAATTTCAGTTTATATTCAGTTTCAGTTCGGGAAATAATTTCAGTTTCAGTTAAAGCTGATAATCATTTTCAACGTTCAATAAGTGGCAAGTAACAATTGTTCTGTTCAGTTAAGTAACTACAGTAAGTTAAGTATCTAAGTTTCCAATGTGCATTTAGTTTTAAGAAGACTCGCATTTCTAAATTTTTGGTGAGGTGATTCTTTCGGCCAGCTGTTAACAAGCCACACAGTGAGAAGATTCGCTCAACATAGGCCTGTTAGGCAGGCCAGTGATCAAATCTTCAGCCGGATCTGCTAATTGAGCGTAGGATGCACGACGCTTTCTCCAGAAAGTCAGTGCATCTTCATCTCCAGAGTATTCAGTTCTGACAAGTAGTTAGTTGTCCAGCTGGCCTTGAATGGAAGACACTGTAGGATTAGCGGATATGCCGGTAGGTGTTGCAGATGCTATCATCAACTTATTATTAATGATTTTCTCCAGTAGCTGTTCTGTTTCACAAGATGCCAGTGTACTGATCAGATATGGTCAAGTAGACAAGCAGCAACAGGGATAGGATTAAATTGAAATGACTGGGGATCAAGAACTTTGTGAAATCAGAGAGCATTAATGAGCTTTCTTGAACTAAAATGGTGAAGGTGACACTCCAAATTTAGAAGTGATGGCAGAATATATGACATTGGCTGTGAGTCAGTTTGAAGAATGTCAGAGTAATTCGCGCACATTGCATAGTTTTGTGATAAAGTAAGTAGGTAAGTAAAATTTCTTTTACCGGACTCTTTCAAAATCAGGCTCAGTGGGTAAGTTGTGTATTTAAACCAAAAAAAGACCTTTAGAAAATTTTCAGTATTTACTAACAATTTCAGTTCGGGAAATAATTTCAGTTTCTATTCAGTTTCAGTTTTATGGTTGCCAATTTCAGTTTCTATTCAGTTTCAGTTCGGGAAATAATTTCAGTTTCAGTTTCAGTTAACTGATTTAAAATAATTTCAGTTTCTATTCAGTTTCAGTTCACTGAAATATCACTGGAATGAAGTATAAGCTGCCATTATCTTTTCCTATAATACCGGTATTAGAAACTAGATCACTGCGTTTTTGGCTCGATTCCCAGTGTCCCGTCGATTCTTCAGCCACTACTCAGTCTGACAGTGTCATCAACGATCTCCTACCAAGGCCTGGAGATCTGTAGACGCTAATTGGTAATTTGGGAATGAAAACCACCATGACCATCCTAAGCCAAGCTTAATTACTGATCTCGGGCTTTGGGATATCCTGCTAATGTCAGTGAATTCCATCCCATCCATTAGTTCTTTAGGTTGTCTCCGTCATCAAATCTTAAACTGTCAGCCTGACATTCATCTGTGCAGAGTTAAACGTCAACAGTTTGTATTAATGAGGAGTCCTTCAGTGAGAAAGGGCCAAGCAGTCAGTCAGTCAATCAGCTAATTATCAGCAGTTAAATCAGTGTGTTTGTAAATATGTCTGAATGAATTAAGGTCACCTGAGATGTTTAAAAAAATTATGTCTGAATGTTATTTACATGGGACACCAGCAAGATCCGTGTGATAATAAATGTTATCCCAGGTCTGTCTAAGGAGATGCATCCCAGGAAATTATAAATTCATTTTAAAAAACAAAAATGATTAGTGGCTGTAATCGTAATATGAAATTATTCTGTACGGGGACACGTAAGAGCCTTTGAAGCTTTCCATGCACCCTGTCTTCGATTCATCCTCTCAATTCACTGGCATATGACAATGTCCCAAACACTGAAATACTGAAGAAAGCCAACCGCATCAGTGTTGAAGCAACTCTGTCAAAGATAGGGCTGTAAAGAAATCACGTGATATCGTGGTGCGATATGATCTTTGCAAAGATCACGTGTCGTAGGGAGAGAAAAGAACATGGCACCATGTTCTTCTTTCCTGTACCATAATAATAATAATAATAATAATAATAATAATAATAATAATAACTGTTTATATAGCGCAATAGGATATTTTTAACACAAAGTCTCAAACCGGAACTTCGGAAGATGGCATCATTAATATTCATGGGCATAGTTTCTGTAGCAACCCAATGAACCCATAACTTTTATAGCGCTATTAAAATATCGCGACAGCGAAAAACATATCGCGATAAGACTGATTCCACGATAATATCGCGATATTGTTGTCGCGATTACACCCCTAGTCAAAGATTCGACCAAGATGGACTGGTCACATGACCCGCATGGAACCAAAGATACTTTTGTATGGCAAACTTGTAAATGGGCAATGTTCCTGTTTGTTTATTGTTCCGTCCGTCTCTGAGAATTCTAGAAATATTTATTCAGAATATTTCGAGTAGCATAGTATTGCCGATAATAATTGGTGGATAAATTCAATATTTCTGTGGATAACTACCTTGAGGAGTTGTTGTCATTACTACTCATTAGAAATGTTTTTTTGTCGAATACAAGTGCTTTGTACTAGATTAAGAATAGGTTGGGCGAATTTCCGTGATCGGATTTTGAGCAGAAAGCTCAGAAATAGAGATGTCATTACTAGGCATGGTAGATCTTGTTTGTGGATAGAGTAATTGATGCTGACAGTATGTTGCCATATTGATAATGCGAATTGAGTGATTCTGAGACACCCGACTGCATGACATCTTAAATTGGAGGCCGGAAAGATGGATGTCATTTGCCCGCGTTTCGGTTGATCGCTCACCTGGAACGGGCAAAGATACTGTAATGGTCACAAATCGCCTCAAGCGATTTCATTATATTTGCAATGGTAAATAGACGAATAGTTACTAATATTTAGAAGACCTTCATCCGCATTGAATCAGAATATTGGATAACGTATTCTGGATATTCTGTTTCGTTTCTGTCTTTTCGATGTAATAGTGATATTACAATGCTCTCTTTTAATGTATTTCACATTATGTAGAATCCATGTTGTGGAGGTGCTATGCCGGCCTGAGCGGCGGTCTCAAATTCCTCGACCCACTAATTACGAATGAGGTGGGTTGTTTGACCCCGTTGAGTGGAGGACAGTAATAATTGTTCTGCCATCTTGTCATTATAGAACCCTAGGGTTGGATAATGCGCTTTGTGGAGAAGTTAGAGGCGAATAGTTGCGTAACAGGCCATGAATGTTTGAATGGACGTGCTTAGGAAAGTGACTCTCACTGCTAAACTACTAAATTCATGGGATTTGTTCGTTTGGTATTCATAAAGACAGTTTAGACATTTTGTTCAAGCTTAAGACGCTAGTCACCCATGCAAATATGCGCCCCGGTATGATTGAGAAGAGTGTCGAAGCGTTGCTATACGTGAGAAATATAAAAGTTGCGACGGTCTAAACCCGCATTTGGCATCGTCCGGCTTGTTAGCCAAATGCACTTTCACACGATTTTATCCCAGAGACCTAAAATGGTTTTATCATGTGATCTACATCAGAGCCTATAAACTACTTTTATATAAGACCCCAAAATACCATTGCAAAAAACTTTCAGGCATTCATATTTTAAATGCCTAACTTCTGTTATCATGAGACCTTATAAGGAGAACTAGGCCTACTATTTTATTACTAGGCACTTAAAATTCTGATATTAATAATATTATTCTATTTGTTTTTACTTGATTTAGAATAAAATAGTTAATTTATACACTTTTATGTGGAACAAACAAAAACGATCAAGATCCTGATAAGTTCATTGGAAAGTTTTGCATTCCCGTGAATCTTTACTCAGTTGAAGTAGGCTAGAATCTGTCCAACATGTAACCTGTATTTCGGTCTGACTACTTATTTAAAATAATTAACTAATGTCGTCCTACTGTGTATGGCCAGGAAGAAAACAGTCCGCCTTTCCTACATGCTGCGTTCAAACTGCATTTCTGACCAGAGCCATATGTGACCTAGGCAATTAGGGTCGAAATTTGATTAATGCCAGAGACTGGTTTGTTGATAAGAGAGGAAGATAGTATCGATATTAGCAGACCCGGTTTCCCAGCTGTCCACGGGTCGTTAAGGCTAATCCCCGCTGACGGCGGAATGCTCTGATGGATCGGCGTACCAAGAACGTGGGCGTACAGAACTTAGCTACGCAGTCCTCGGCAGGGGCGGATCTAGGTTACAAGGTAAAGGTGTACAGAGGAACTGAATTAGTATAAAAGTAGCAGAGTTGTTCTCTGCTTCAATCATCTCTGTTAGAAAACTGTTTTGGATATCAGGTATTATTTGTAACGTTTTTCTCAATTGCAGAACTATTGCAATATCCGGCCAAGGTGTACTTGTGGCACCTTCAACATCTCAGTCAAAAAGTCTGACGGGAAAAATAGGGCCCGCAAATCTCTTCAAAACTATCAGCACATAGCATCAATTTTCACTGCACTTTTCTTTTGTCTTTTCAACTATGCACTTTGTGTCCATCTGCACGCCAGAATTATGTCGGATAGATATAGGTTTTATGCGAAATGACTTTAATATCAAGAGTCAAGTTCTGTAGCAGCAGAAGCAGAGTGCAGGTTTAATTAAGTGTTGTTGCAGTGGAAATACTGTAGTAGCTTTGAAGCCATTTAATTAAATACTAGCTGCTAACCTGTCAAAAATGCCGGGGTGAGTGGCTATCTCCTTCCCGATATTTTTGCAAAAGTTCATATTATTACATATAACAATTTTTTAATCTGAATATGTAAAGTGAATGCGTAGATTATCATTAAAAATTTTCCTATGTGCTCACTGGGTGGTTTTGCCCTCCCCAGAGTCCCCACCATAGGGGGCTGCACACCATAACGCCCTACGATTCCATTGGGATTTGGTCTCCCATGGGGAAGCGCCCTCCAGTGTTACCTACGGCCCCTTTTGGGCATATGACTCCTTTTGGGCTTTCGGACCCAAAGAGGCTTTGCCTACCATGGAGGGCTGGGATTTTTTTCCCCGAGTGGCTGTGCTCCAGTGTAGGATAAAGCCCCCACGGGGGGCTGGGGCTAGGTCTCCCACAGGAGGCTGCGCCCTCATTGAGGCCCAGTGTTGCCAGTGAACATTTTGAAAAAAACCAGATCATGCCTTTAAAAAAACCAGAAAAAACCAGGTTCGCAAAAAGGTCGAAAAGGATGATAAAATTCATAACAATTGCGACAAACCTGAAAATTTTTGGGAAAATTTCGTAGTGCAACGTCTCCAGAAAGTCTTGACAGGCAAAAAAAGGTCTCGTCGTCTTCAAGCAAGGTAAAGGCTACGGGCTTATCTAAAAAAGGCTACGGCTCAACACGGGGACTGCGTACGGCGCCACACGGTGTACTGCACCGCCAGTGGTGCCGTACAACGTGCAGGCAATCAGGACGATTCGTTAAGCTGCAATTAGGCTTATCGCAGAACTAAAATTAGAATCGGTCCTAAAGGAGTTCACGCTCACTGCGCATGCGTATGCAAATGTGGTCATTAGAGAGTTGAATTCACGCGGTATTGTGTGAATTACTAAATAGATTTCTTTAAACTTGTAAACTTTCTGCAAGCAAAAAAGAGTTTTTCAACATGCTGAAACCTGAAAACTCCTAATTTTCTCACTTTCACTGCATAAATCAGGCAATTTTTTTAAATTTTCACAAATTTAAAAAAACAGATTCCACCAAAAAATACCAAATAACCAGACGAAGTCCAAAAAACCAGATTGGGTAGGAAAAACCCACACTGGCAACCTTGTTGAGGCCTACGGCTTCGCATGGGGGCTGCGCCCCCGGTAGGACATGCGGCCCCACATGCAGGGCTGCGCACTACGGGAGGATGCGCCTCCATATGTGGGTCTGCGCCCCGGTAAGGCCTACGGCCTAACATGGGGGCTCCGCCTCAGTAGGACTTGCGGCCCCACACGTGCGGCTGCGTCCCTCAGTGGGGCCTAACGGCCTCCCTCGTGGGCTGGTCTCCGACGGGAGGCTGCGCCCCAGTAGGGCCTACAGCCCCCACGTCGGTTGGTGTTTGGTTTACGAAGGGAGGCTGCGCTCCTCTTCCAGTAGGGTCTACAGGCTACGGCTCAACACGGGGACTGCGTCCCCAGTAGGGTCTACGGCGCCACACGGTGTACTGCACCGCCAGTGGCGCCGTACAACGTGCAGGCAATCGGGACGATTCGTTAAGCTGCAATTAGGCTTATCGCAGAACTAAAATTAGAATCGGTCCTAAAGGAGTTCACGCTCACGCGGTATTGTGTGAATTACTAAATAGATTTCTTAAAGTTTAATTTGTTCCGCGATAAAATTAAGTATGCCCATCAAACACTGTTGTTATGGAACATGTGCAAATGACAATAGGAAAACTGACATTTGTTTGAAAGAAGGGGTTCGTTTTATACAGTTCCCCGGTCCGTCGAGTCGTCGACTGACAGAGCAAAAGCAGAGAGGTGGGCTGTAGCATGTCGACGAGAGAATTTTACTATTGGGAACATTACCAGATGGACATACATTTGCAACAAGCACTTTTTAGATCCAACTGGGCCAACTCAGATGAATCCGGATCCTCTACCAGCCAACTCCACACATCATAAATCCTACCTT
This sequence comes from Metaphire vulgaris, assembly GCA_018105865.1. Lineage (NCBI taxonomy): Eukaryota > Metazoa > Annelida > Clitellata > Crassiclitellata > Megascolecidae > Metaphire > Metaphire vulgaris. The sequence goes on along the minus strand of CM030832.1, from coordinate 27,778,500 downwards.
CAAATAATATCAAATTGCGTATTTTCATGAACGGGGCACAGGGCATACGTTCAGTAACTGTTAAAGTTTGATGCCTACTAGGCAAACGCAGTGGCGTCATTTGCCAAAATTGCCTAAAATTTCCCAAAATTTGCAAAAAATGCCTAAGATTTGCAAAAATTTGCCAAAATTTGACCATAAAATTATCTCCCCCAGAAAAGTGTGAAATGAGGCTACTGGCCAAACGTTTAACCATCCTACATGATATCACTGCAGTTTCACTCGTACTCGTGGGTCGTTGCCTACTAAAAGTCTCTATAACTAGTTAATTTATTCTGGCTAGGTGAAGAGTCAACAAGAAATTTTTTTTAAAATTATAACTCAAATTGAAATGTTAACATTTAAATTCTCAAGATAGTCGTTTATTCTTTATTAGCATTGCTTAACTTAACATGTATGTTATATATATATATATATATATATATATATATATATATATATGTGTGTGTGTGTGTGTGTGTGTGTGTGTGTAGACAAATTAAGATGATGAAAAAAAGGACATGACCACATTTTACTTAACGCTATATTAGACATTGCCTATGCATAAGTTCATCCTCTTTCCGGTCTGCACTCGAGCCAACGTTTTAATTCAACAACTGAATTGTTTGTAACATCACTACGGCAAAGTTTTGCTCCTGGAACGTTTGACTCTAGCAGCTTTATTTCGAAAAACGCTCTGCTTGCAGTGCTTGACGCTGACCACATTTGCATAAACAGCTGAGCGCAACTTGACCTGTTTATTTTAATTAGATGCATGACGTCACAGAATCGCTTAGGCGATCAGCCTTATGAATACGCAGCGTCAAACGCTACTTAGATAATAAAGTTTGGTTACTAATAGCAACGTCGTCTTCCAACATCTGCCGTGTATCGTGACTGACAATGAGGAGCAGGCTGTTGCTTGGCGTGCAAAAGCAGCACAGCAAACAAGAGAATCAAGCACTGCATGTCGTTCGACACTGCCAAATCATTACACTTACGTTGACTATCGAGTTTCAGAACATTCATGCGAAAGGGCGTTAGCTCGGTTGAAGGCAAAGGCGGCGAGTTAAGGACAATTAATTGCGCAAAATGCTATTGCATTTGCGCAAAATTGGGTGGTAAAACAGCCAATCTCCCCCGTCATTTTGGACGGGCAAACACCTAGTTATTATATAAGATTGATCAACTCAGCGTAGAATGAATTCAGCATTGCGTATAGCTTTTGAATTACTCTTTTCTGGTGTTGACGTTGTGATATATTGTCAATGTGCTCGAGTTCTCAAACTTTAGTCATTGATATATTAAGATAGAATAAGCTTATAGGTGACCGCATTTATTTATGCATGATCTCCCCCCCCCCACACACACACACATTTGCCTCCCAGTGTCAACTGCAACGGCGTCCTTGTCCTTCTACATGCTTTAATATGCATTATATAGCATTTGCATTTGACGTGGGGCACTTTTTGTCCTTCCTCTCCCATCCTCTCAATGGTCCTGAATCATATAAGATGTATCCCAAAGGGTTCTGTTGCACATTAACATCTCATGAGAATGAATGCCTTTAAAGACAACATGCTTCACTAATTAGTTAAATATTTCTTGGAAGAAATTCAGCATTTAATACTTTGACTGCTTCTGTAATCAATCTACAGCAGATTAAAGTCAGAAAGTGCACTATTGTATTTGAATCTGTTTACTGACTTGCTGATACAAGTTTGAAAAAAATATTAATTTTCTTTATTTTCTCTTCTTATATGTCCATCAGGTTAAAATAAAGTGGGAAGTGATGATGATAATGATGATAGGCACCAGTAATTTTTTTGTCCTTTAAAATTGATGAAGAAGTTTAATGTTATATGGTACTTAATCACAGGTACTAACTACTCGGGTGCTGCCTTCAGACGGTGGATGTTATGGATGAAGTGACCAACGGTAGTGGTACGGACGCATCCAGTGGCAATGGACATACAGTAGGCAGTCGACCGAAGTTGACCGACGTGAATTCCTATTTAAAGTGCCACTTGTGTTGCGGATACTTGATTGATGCCGTGACAATCACAGATTGTCTACATACGTGTAAGAATGCTGTCCAGTGTGTCTTGTTAGGATTTTGCTTAAATTGTTTTAGCATCCGTGTGATTTGAAGTCATTGTTGAAATTGAAATGGCATTGTAGCTGCAACTGGATGTTAGGCTTTGTAGTTGGTATGAGGAAAGAAGTGTTGTTAATGAAAAAGCTATGGTTCTTGACTACCGGTAGTAGAAGTTCCCAAGATGTCAGTTTACCAAGAGTTCTAGGGTCCTTCCTATATTAAATTCAAACACACTGAAATCCATCTGCAACAGTGTATAGATTTGAAAATGTTGGGGTCACACTCCCAAATCACCATTTCACGGGTAATGAATGATAGATAGATAGATAGATAGATAGATAGATAGATAGATAGATAGATAGATAGATAGAGGACAAGAGAGAAAGGACGATTTTTGCCATTTATGAATATAACAGGGAAGAATGGAAAGCGAGATGAATGAAAAGGGAGAAGAGGTGGCGGGAAGGGTTAGAAAAAGGAAGCTGGAGAGGAAGTATCTTGAACTCTCCAACATTTCCAGTTGGAGATGTTTGACACCAAAAAATAGTACAGCAGTTTTGCTTAATTATTATGATGATGGATTATCAGTTGTGCTCACGTTAGATTTGATCATAATTACATTTAAGTTCAGGTACTGCCGCTACTTTTGGGTTGGAATTATTCAAATGATTCATATTCGTTTATTTGTTTAGTCTGTCGCTCCTGCATTCTTCTCCATCTGCGGACCACGTTCCATTGCCCAGTGTGTAACCATCCAGTTAGCATGACGTATCCCAATGCCAATCTGTTTCCAGATCATCTGCTACAGGATCTCACGTACAAACTGATTCCAGGACTGTACAGAGGTACTCAGTTATGTTACACTAAAATGCTGATGCATGGGGGAAAACTGGGTAAGTTCCAGAATAGATGCACCGGTCTGGCAATTGGCCAGCCCCCCCTCCAATTTGGGCTGGGACCTGTCTTGAGATTTGGGCAAAACCGTTGAATATTTTTTAAAGGGGGAGGTAGTATATCGGAGAATGTATGCACGAAATTTCAAAGACACGAGAACCTTTTTTGCTTGTCAGACCCGAAAGTGCCGATGCCTTCTCTATTTTGGACCTGGTCGCGCCACTGTGTCTGGCTAGTTAATTCATCAGCACTAGATTTTCTGAGATCTTCAAAGTGATCACATTCTATATCGCTTGTGTAATGATTTGATATGATGATAAGATAGAAAATTTGCTGTTATGAAGTGCTTGATATTTCAAAAAAGCAGTGCTGTAGGCTATTCCTGCTTTGGGTGTTGTTCTCACCACCACCCCCTGCAAGCGTCCCCCTCCCCACAAATCAAGTATATCTATAAGGCAGATATGCTGAACCCCAAGGTTGTATGAGTAGTGGTGACTGGTCGATCTTAGCTGAAGTTTGCTACAATTAACCACAATATCTTTGTGCTCAATTGCCTGTTTATTGTAATTTTTAAAGCTTTTTAATGGTGTTGCTTAGATGAAGTAAAAAGACGAACACAGTTCCATAAGACGCATTCAAGTGGAGGAATATCAGGTTGATTGCTCAGAAATCTACTTTATAGCTCTTAATACTTACAAACAGATTTGGTAATTATTAAGAAATCACTGAGAAAGTTTTATCCAAGTATCTGATAAGATGTTTATCTCTTTGGCCGTATTAAGCCAATTTTTAAAATATCAGGTGAATTTTCTAATGCTATCGTCTTGTAATTTACCTTTATAGGACAAGTGAATAGTAGTTTGCATCCCAAGTCTTCCATTCCTGAGGATTTTACACAGATCAGTCTTGTTCTAGAGCGAACTGCATGCATAGAGTCAGATATAGATCATCAACCATATCTTGAGGTATGGCTTCATGAGAATATTCTATTGAGACTATGGTTCTTTATAATATTGCATGATTTTGACCAGCAGTGATTTTGATGACTGGAATTAGCTAAGGCATTTGAAACACCTCTAACAATTATGTTATTTTTACTTGAGAATGTAAAAAAAATTGATTGAAGAGGTAGAATTTTTACCATTTTGTCTCCCGCAATGCTGAATTCTTGTAAGACACGTGCACTGATTGATTACGGTAATTAATTGCTTTAGTGCACGTCAAGTCTTGCAAGATTCAAAACATTTTAAAATCAAGTAAACACTTACCTAAATGGTACCAAATAGGTAGAAATAGATAGTGCTAAATAGATAAACATACATTTTATGTAAAAGTCCGTAGACTCGTCTTAATTTTAACTTTTGTTGTATTTGGAAGTTAGCAGAAAATATTCTGTGTGCATTATTTTTTCTGAACATTCTAATGTGCAAGTACAGTTTTGTTTTTCCACATTTTAAGAAGCTCTAGTGTTCAACAATTTCTACAATTATTATTATTATTAAACATGACGATTTCTTAAGTGCAGTAACATATAGCTAGGTGGCTAAAGTAAAAGGTGTCATGTATGCAATGTCATATGAAGCTAATAATTGTTCTGTTTCAGAGAACATCTGATTGTATTTACCTGCTCTGTTCTCTGGATGTAACTATTGCTATTCTGAAGAAACTCATTCGTCACAAAATGAATCTTGACAGCAATCAAGAGTTCACAGTAAGTGCTCGGGTGCCAATAAGAGTAACAATTCTTTTGACTCCCGGCTGAATACAGTAGAACTTTGTTGTAACGGACTCGGTTATGTAACATATACTTGGTTGTAGCGTCCTGCCCATGTACAGGCTCGTGTGTTGTGCTACCTTATTGTATTGAATATTACGTACCTCAGATATAATGTACTAAATTTTACCGACCTACTAACTATGACAAAATTGTACTCTGTATAAACACAAACAATCTGCAGAAGAGAATTGATTCTACATGAAAGCCCTCCACAATTCAAAGATTCAAAAAGTGAAATATTGCTATTTTGTTAAAACTCCATGTGGAAATTAATTTAGACTGTTTGGCCATTTATGTCAGTTTAACTGATTTAATAACTAGCTATCAATTCAGTGAAATAGTGCAATTACAAGAATCTTGTATTCTTAGGCGTTGACTACTTGCCCTTAGACTCCTTAGAGTCACCTTAATTTTCACTTTCAATGTCTTTGTAAGTTAGCAGAAAATATTATCTGTACAAGATTACTTAGTAGATATCTGTATTTTGATTATCATTTAAGTCATGATCTCCAAATCGCGGGGCCGTATGCGGCCCACCAAGAGATTTTTTTGTGGCCAGCGACGGCAAATAGAAAATTCTTGAAAATTTTTATATAATAATATTAGCAGCAGCAGCAAAGACAGTAACATCATCATCATTATTGTTATTCTGCACTTCTTGCTTGATTTGTTCCCACTGAAAGGTATACAGCAGATTGTGATATATTCTAACTACTAACTACTTTATAAATCTGAATTGCCATCTAGTAAACTTGCCTATTTCACTAACAATGGTGCACTAAATGCTTTGATGCAGTTGGATTCTTGAAAGTTAATCTTAAGTGTTAATCTTTCAGAAAACAGCATTACTAACAAACACTATGCCTTGAACAAGAATGCTCTCTGCAGTCAATCTGTGTATGGTAAATGCACGGTCTTCAGAGTTGTGAATATCGTGAACTTGATGAGGACAATTTTTGTCTTTTATTAGGTTTGCATTTACTGCTTCAACAAGTTCTTAAAGGACTATTACAGTTTGCAAGACATTGCAGAAATGTACAGTTGGCAAATGGTAAGAAATTACCTGCATGAGCTGCTTTCACACAGAACCATTTAAATTATCTTTTAACAACTGTAGATAGATATGGATTTATAATAAAACAATGTCTGATTTGATAAAATGATGGGGGCAAAGACATTGGCTTAAACTTCGATGAAACTTCGATGACAAACTGGGGGGTCCATCCCATCTACCTTCCTCCTTCCCTATGGTAGCCTCTCACAAAGTGGGAGGCTCGAGCCTAATAGAAGTTTACACGCAGTGCCAAAAATGACCACCCAGGTTTTTTTGAAAATTCTGGCTTTTAGCTTTCTGTCTACATTACGAATGGATTTAGCCTATTAAATTAATTAATGCAATTTTAAAACTTTAAATTGTCTTGAAATACAGAATGTTCTGCCTATCTGTCATTCTTTGGGCCTAATTAAATACGGTGAAATTTGGATTTCTTTTGATATGATAGATGGCGCCATAATTGTCTGTCTGATGGAATCTATTTTTAGAAGTCACCTTTGCGTCTCTTCTTCACAATATTAGATTCAAATGAACGTTTGTGGTCAAATTCAGAAGTTCTTTTACGGTCTTCTGCTACAGCAATGCTGAAAGGTTCTAACAAGAGACCAATTGGTGTGAAACCTGCTCTAAAAAGAGCTAGATCACAGAAAAAAGGACAAAAACATAGACACAGAGTTTCATCCGACAGGCTGTCAACATCTCTGCAGACAGAAAAACACAATGCATGCAAACTCTGTGATTCATTTGTCAGTCAAACAAATGTCAACATTTCTGATTCACACCAGAGCTTAGACTTTCCACAGGGCCCGATGAGAAATGGTCAGAGAATACCAAGAGTATCAGGCTATGAATCAGAGCTCTGTGATCTGAAATCGGCAATCAGTGCCGATGGTTCAATTGCCCCACAATCGTTTTATCACGCAGTGATCCCTACGGACTGTGACAAAAAACAGAAGTTGAGGTCTATGTCGAAGAAGGAGATGTTATTGACGAGGCTGTGCTTGAAATCATCGCCGGACACCAAAACCAGTTCACCTGGAAACAGGATATCGAACTCGGTCAACGTTACAGGTGAATCGGCTTTGAATTCTTTCAACAGCAGAAGTGTTGGTAGCGATTTGAAGGCACGTTTTTTGTCCGACCGATCGCTTCCGATTCAGAATTTTTCCAGTAGAAACTGTTCTCTTCCATTTAAGAAGAGAAGGCGGTCTTCAGTCGCCAACACCGGCGAAATCTCTCCGGGTCACAAAGCAGACGCGGTAGGCACAGCGACGCCGAACATTAACAGGACAAGCGGATCTTGTTCCTCAGGGCTTCCGTTTAAGATTTACGAGGACGCGGGGGGAGAGCAGGGCGCTGGAACGTCACCGCTACCCAAAGTGGGCGTAATCATCTGCAGAGGTCGAGTAATGACCCTTCAGGATCGACAGAGGATGCTGACTGCTGCTTCGTCGTCGTCGCAACCTAGCCATAGTTTGGCGAAAGATAAACCAGCGGTGCATTCAGGACATGATTCCGAATCGGAGAATCTCGGATTGCAGAAGACACATTGTCGCTGTCGGAGGAGAAAGAGATCGAAAGGACTGGAGACGAGGGATAGCAATGCAGCGGAATGCTCTGATTCCGATCTGTCGAAGATGTCGACCTCTTCAAAACCCAGGAATGCCCTTTGTCTGCGAGGAAACATTCCTGTCACGTCATCTTGACCTCACATAGTTAACGATTAGGGATGGGCCTCCCTTATATAAGCGGAACTTCGTTATAACGGACTCTGCTATAACGTATCCTTGGTTATAACGTACCGCAATGTACGGTCCCATGTGATGTGCTACCATATTGGATGGTATTGGGTATAACGTGCCTCGGATATAACGAACTCAATTTTCCAGACCCGCTAAATACGTTATAGCGAAGTTCTACTGTATTCAGGTGCTTAGAATATGGATGTCAAGGGATTTTTAACTGGGGAATCATTTGCATTTTATCGCTAGGAATTATTGGATTTCAGAAGAGAAAAACTAAACTTGATTTATTTCCTCGGAAATTAACAACTAGGGACCTCAATATTAAGTTAATTAGTTATACTTCATAAAGGTCATAAGTCGGCGGCAACCTTTTGGACAGCAAGGGCCAAATTGCTGTGGCAGTGTCTGTCCGAGGGCCATGTAAGTAAATATTTTTTCAACGGGCTCAAAAAGTTTTTAAGTTTATGTTGTTAGAAAGTTTGTGCTGGAAAAAGTTTAAAAGTTCTCAAAAATTTACATGTCAAGTACGAAAAATTAATGATCTTTTTTTGTCTGTCAGGCTTAAAAAGAGTGATTAGGATACTTTTTTACCAGAAAGCTGTGAGGGCCGGATTAAACTAACTGGCAGGACGAATGTGGCCCGCGGGCCGTAGGTTGCCGATCACTGTGTTATGTTGTTGGGCTGTCGTTCTGAGCCCATAATAAGGGCAAGTCCAGTATATAGTCTTTGATTTGGACTTTGGATTTTAATTGAGCGCATTCTGTACTGTGGGCGACATCAATCTAATTTAGCCTGCTTTTCGTTTACTTTCGATTTATACGGACTGTGCCGTAAATTATGAACCCGATTAGGCTACTGCTGCGGTTCTTCTATGAGAGCAAAAGGCAGACGGATTACTTTTAAACTCTAATTTTGCAGACGTGATCAAATTCAGCCTTTACATGTCCCATATCATCATCTGAATGATACCATTAAGAAAATTGACTTATATCAGTGGCGTGTAGAGAGTGGCCGACGCCCGGGGCCAATTAAGTTGTTCAAAGCACACCCACGATCAAAAAAACGTCAGCCCCCAAAAAGTCTGACAAGCAAAAAAAGGTCATCGGGTCGATTTTTACGCCCCCTGGTCTGCGCCCGGGGCCACCGCCCCACCCGCTCCCCCTCTACACGCTACTGACTTATGTTTAATCCAAACAGCTTTTTAAATTAGAATTATTTTCTTACAGCATTCAAAATCTGTGATCTTGTAAGTCTTATTTTCATTTTTGCCTTTAAGATCTTAGGAATTGTTGTTTACTACAGCTGATTGTCAGTATTTCTATTGAACTGGAGAGAGTCATGTGACCGTTTTTATGGTGAAACGCGTGAGCGCTATATGCGTTTTGTAATGTGAATCTGTTGAAGCATTAGTGGAGCTCAAATGTGAATTGGAGACTATAGTTTGGTATTGTTTTTCTGATTTCCTGCTTTACAAAGACATCCTAGAATTGGATTTCACGAACAACCATTTTCCGTTGTTTTCTTTCTTGGCAAAATTGTGCACTGCGCTCGAGCCCCCTCCACTTCTGATAGGCTTTCATAGGAAAGGGGAAGGTATAGTTGTCACCCCTCTCTTGCATCCATGTTTATGCCAGTGGGTTGAACGACCGAAATTCCGAGCCCCTGATCAGAGCAGTCACGGGCCCCTAGAAAGTTAAGTGTTTTATGGTATCTGGCCTAGGGGTCGTCCATAAATGACGTCACGCGCCTAGGGGGAGGGTCAGGAATTTTGTTACGAAGTGTGATGAGGGCAAAAAGAATTGAAGGCACGGGCAACTACGACCCCCACTCCCCTCCCGGTCCCCCAAGGATAACTCATTATCGGGGTAGGGTAGGGTTATGGAAACAAGGTATTGAGACCTCCTTCCCTCGTCACACCTCGTAGCAAATTTCCTGACCCCTTCCCCTTGGCGAGTTACGTCATTTATGGACTTTGGTGCGCAAACTACTGGTGCGTATACTAATGTAAACCGTTGAACTTTTACGGACCCGCCAGGGTCCCTACAGATAGCGGGCCTCTGCTCCTCTCTCGACGCCCCTGCTTATAGGGCGGCGCTGATCTCCGTTTGTATAGCCCTCAGCCAGGCGTGCAATATCACGGATACGGGTTTAGTACATCGCGTAGCGTACCAGTTTTGACTTGTCGCAGCAATTTACCACTGCTCCTCATTTTACCACCGCCCTCTGGCGAGGTAAGGCTTAATCGACCTCGCGGTTCCTTCGGGTTTCGAACCCACGTCCAAAGTTGTTAGCCTGCCGTTTCTCGCCCTTATATGGTTTGAACCCTTGTCTTTAAAAAATTTGGGCAAATTTATCCACTTGGCCCTATTCTGGCCGATATGCATATAGTAGGCCTATAATTTGACGTATGCCCTGTATATAATTTATATAGGCCTACAGTAGGCCTATAATATAGACAGGTATTAACCATAGGCCTATTATTATTGCCATGCATTAGTGTAATATACAATAATTGCAGAAAACAACCAATTTTGCATTTTGATTGTCATATTAGTGTTCAGCACAAAATTTAATAAGAAATTACTAATTTCAGTAATTTGACTTGTAAAAACAGAGTGGATGTCATTAAGTTTCATTCTTTCATTCGATAAACTGTTCCTTATTTGCTCCTAGATTTAGTTTTTTTTAAATACTATAATATTAATCCGCCTACTCTTGTAAGAATTTTCACCTCAAAGGCAACGGCTTTCTCTATTCCCGCAGTAAGAATAGATACAGCGGAGATTACCGGTATTGGTAACCGCCTCTGCCTAGGCCGTAGAGACTGGAAATGTCGGGATTTGGCGCATGCCCACCGCGGCGCTCGGCCGACCGAAGGCCTATTTAAGCGAGTGCTTCGCGCCGCTAGCCCCGGCGATGTTGGGCGCGATCAGCCGGTTGCAAATTCTGCGTCGCCCATCGTTCCAAACTAAACGCTGTCAACGGAAACCGTTTGAAAACGCATCGATCGTAAATCAAGGAAAACACAATGCCACACGGAAGGCAGCCTTTTCGTCAATCTCTCTACTGACACCCGAGAAAAAGGCGCTACGGAAATTTCACAACTGATCGGCGGTCTCAACCCTTTGGACGATGTCTCGCTTACGACACAATAACAATAGCACATCTCCTGTCAATATAATGTGTTTTGTGCTCTTCCTGTCGCATTTCTTTTCCACGCCGAACGCCCTGACAGGTGGAGACAGGTGGAGGGACCGTCAGACCTCCGAAGGAACTGACGGAGAGGGTAAAATTCACGGAAGTGGAGGCGATACGGGCGCGGTGGTGGGCGGTCGCAACGCCACACCCACTTTACCAGACCATCAGTCTTTTGATAGGACGCACCAAAGATCGCAATCGAGAACTAAATACGAAACTTGGGTTCTAAACGAAATCAAGGATATGATTTTGAACGCAACGGGACGAGGAGGAGCTACTCCCTTTCCTCCTCCGGGTCCTCCCGTGGAAGCGAATCCACTGTCGGATCCATCTTCGGTTTCACCGCCTGTGAACAAAAGTCAACGACCGACTGGGAAACGGAATCCAGTTGAAGAAGTCACATTTCCACCCGATGAAGGTAAGATAGCGCACGTCTATCTATCTATCTATCTATCAGAAAACAGAAAAATGTAAATATCACTCGGTTCGTAGTAAAATAAAATAAATGACTACTCTTTTTGCTCCTGAAGAATTTTCGGAAGTTGAAGGGGGCGCCATCGGTATGTTTTCGCCCCCGGGCGCCGAATTCCCTCGCTACGCCTCTGCACATAATACACAGACCGTGGCTAGGTGCTGGATGGGGAGGGGAGGGAGGGAGAGTATCACGGAAAACTGGACTTCCGACTAGATTTCTCTAATTTCCAGCGACCTACTTTTTCTATGTCAGAAGCTATAAGCGATAGAAAAATACTAGAATACACGATGGACTTTGGAACGGTTTGTCAGCGCGTAAATCTTTATACCTTTAGATAGCGGTTTGTCCTATTTCCGATCAGCTTCGAAAGGTGTAAAGACTACAGAATCGGTTCACTTGAACGCAGAGCGGTTCAACTGAGAAGCGGCGACCTAAGCCTAACGATCCTATTTTACAGAGCTTCGATTTCGCCAAAAGATAATTATCAACTCGCAGATACAGTAATCGATAGTTTCTTAAGCATCGTTAGAGGGTAATACGCTATGACTAGGAATCTATGATCGATGCCAGCCTCTATATATCGTGTGGAAGTATACAAAGTTCGGTTAAGGCAATTAATACCCGTGCAGCTCTATTACTGTTTCGACTCTCGAGGATGTATCATCATCATCATCATCATCATCGTCGTCGTCGTCGTCGTCGTCGTCGTCGTCATCATTGTCATCCTGACTTTGCAGCTCTTATTCGTCTTGGATTTGATGCGCCATCGGCTGATGGCCTAGGAATCATGGTAGTGGCGCCATAGAAGTTTATTGATTGATTGATCATCATCATCGTCGTCGTCGTCGTCATCGCCACCACCTGTGCAATATTACCATTACCATTGTCGTGATCGCAGTCATCATAATCAATATCATCGTCGTCGCTATCAGACTTGTTTGACTAATCGTACATGACGGGTGGGGATAGGGGTGGGGGTGGGGGTGGGGGTGGGGTGTACCTGAGAGTGACGAGGATGACTTGGACTGAAGCGTCGCATGTTCGATCGTATCGGCGATCGTCTTATCCGTTCAATTCATCGAAGCCGATTCTTGTCTTCTTATCTGGACGACGCCACTTCAGACGGTTTCAAGTGAAACGTAGCTGTGACCTTTTCAGCCGAGAACAGCAAACAGGCGATTGGTTCGACCATGCAGTCCTAGGACCCCCGATCCGTCGATCGCTCTCGATTTGTGAATTATTCAAGTGAAAACTCGAAGATCTTTTTTTATTACCAGTAACTGTGCGATAACTCTCCTATACACGATCCAATCGAATTTAACGCGGATAATCGAGAGAAGATGTCCAGTGTCCACGTCCTTATCTCTCGGCCATTACTCGATCTCTATCTATCTCTCCCCTCCCTCCCTCTCTTCTCTCTGCCTTTATGTCTCTGTATCGCTGTATCTGTCTGCGTCTCTGTCTCTATTTCTATCTCTATCTATCTGTCTGTCTCTCCCTCTCCCCTCCCCTCTCTCTCTTCATCCCCTCTCTCTCACTGTCTCTGTCTGTCTGTCCCTGTCTGTCTGTATCTGTCTCTGTCTGTCTGTATCTGTCTCTGTCTGTCTCTCTGTCTCTCGGTCTCTCTGTCTCTCTCTCTCTCTCTGTCTGTCTGTCTGTCTGTCTGTCTCTCTCTCTCTCTCTCTCTCTCTCTCTCTCTCTCTGCACACGTCTGCCTCTGTCACTCACTCACTCACTCCGTCACTCTCACTCCGTCACTCAGTCTCATTTAGTGTCTGAGAAGGCAGACTGATTAGATTTTTATCTTTTAATAATGACACCTAAACTTCAGTCTTAAAACGGCTGACAACGACGACGTGTCACGTGACGCATAGACCGGCGGCACTCGGCGTTAGTTCGCTGCTTTTTAAATAATAATTGTTATTCTGATTAATTATTGTCTTCAATTGAGAGATTTGTTTGGTCGAAATCGAGATAAGGTGTACGATGTGGGACCTCTTCACTTATAACACTCCGACTCAAGATCCGTCTTCAGTTATTTTAATCAAATTTTTGAATTGCTCTTATGTATCGCCGTAATTATTTATTTACGAGCGAATAGGTAATTATTGATAAGATAGAAGAGTATACTATTATGTAGTCTCGAATTTTTAAGCGCTTTAATTTGATTTGCCATTTAGTTTATGTTCTAATTTAAAACGTTTTACTAGATCAATGATTATGCTGGCTGCAAAACCAATATTAGGCTTATATTTTCGGATCTCTCTCTCTCTCTCTCTCTCTCTCTCTCTCTCGATGATGGGAGTACCCCATCCCAAAATATTTGATTTCCCCAGTTGGGGTCTGATGGATAAATATTTTGGAACTCCACTGCAGAGCTGCTACTGATAACCCTCAAAATCCACACAAATTGATTAATATAGTGACAAGCTTTCTACCGCAAACGGCTTCAATTAACATCTAAACACTATCGACAACGAATTCCCTCTGGCGGATTTTATCAAAGCTACAGAAAATCATTGACGATAATAATTACTCTACTTAGTTCCGACCATTTAATTATGCCAACTGCATTAATATCATGGCGCCAAAGAAGTCTAGTGGTTGTGATTGCTTGAGATGTCGCGCTTGCGTAGAACTAAGACAATTGTTCGATTTACCAACGGATTGGGGGCCATACCCTCGGTCAGTGTTTAATCTAGGCCGTTTCCGGGGGGAAATTGCCCTTTCCCCCGGAAATTTCAAATTCCCCCGGAAATTTTGAAATACTACATGGACTAACAGCGGCCCTTAGCAGAATTTTCCCGTCTTTGTCAGTTCCCCCCGGCTTTTTCAGTTTCCCCCCGGAGTCCAGGAGTCTAGATTAAACACTCCCTCGGTGGGGTTGAAGACTGTTGAGTTTTAGCCACCCGAACCCATTCGGCAATGGGAGTCGATAATTTTAGGCTGGGAGTAGTGAGGACCCTCGTTTTCTGAGAATTCGACACAATTGACCGTGATCTTATGTAGCGCCAAAGTTCGGTCTATTTTGCGGGACCGTCGTCGTCGTCGTCGTCGTCGTCGTCGTCGTTCCAGTTTCTGGACAAAATGGCAGAATACGTGGTCAGTTTCTGAAACTCTTTGGGTTCCAATATGACGATCTTAGATTACGACTCTGAAGTAAATGGAGGCTGAAACTGACGACTACAATGGGGACGCAACCGAAACCGCTATTTTGGCCTATTATGCCCTGATGTGGGCGTTAGAATTTTCTCGACGTTAGTAACATTGAACGTATAGTTCCCATATACACATCACTCAGCTGGAGATAAACTGCGATAACTGTTTGTAAATACCGCCGAAGTTCTTGATATTCAAGCTTTAGGCCACTTCTCCCCCTCCCTTCACCTCCTATATGACTCTATACCAGCGCCGCCACTCACGTGAGCACCGTGACTCATTTGGGACTCTTTCCCAATTTCCTACTCGAGAAAAACTCTACGACGATAAACCTGAGATACAGATTACTTTTAAATTAATTCGGTTTAGTCAGTTTATTCGGTATGCTACAGTTAAGCCTATATTACTGTAAATTTCTGGACTCTGTATATACTGCCAGTAGTATGAGGGATATTTGAATATGTTGTGTGTGTATGCGTGTGAGTGGTTGTTTTAAATAAGTTGTCTATAGGCCTACATGCTGTATGAATGTATGTATGTATGTATACTGGACTATTTATAAAGCGCCGTAAGTATAGCAGAGCCAAAGACAAAGGCGCTTTACAAATGGTTTTCTTTTCCTTATGTCTCTGTAGTTAAGAGTTCTGTTTGCATCGTGTTGTTTTCTGTTCTTAGGTTTTATCTGTGCTTTGCCCATTTGCTTATATATATATATATATATATATATATATATATATATATATATATATATATATATATATATATATATTACGCCTAATCGCATTCCAGATTGAGGTTGATTAATCGATCTGCCTCGACTTTCTCCGTTAGAATTTGAGGAGTAAACGTGCTTTTAAAAAAACAAACAGAAGATATCGTCTTCAGCAGAGGACGTACAAAGCCGCGACCTTTAAACGCGTCCATGGC
This sequence comes from Metaphire vulgaris, assembly GCA_018105865.1. Taxonomy (NCBI): domain Eukaryota; kingdom Metazoa; phylum Annelida; class Clitellata; order Crassiclitellata; family Megascolecidae; genus Metaphire; species Metaphire vulgaris. The sequence goes on along the minus strand of CM030832.1, from coordinate 27,763,154 downwards.
GTGTATACGTCTTACTCTTACTCTTATCTAACAGCAACACCCTAGCAGAGGCGAATGCCGCCTAGTGCTGCTGCTGCTGCTGCTGCTGCTGCTGCTGCAGAGACGAGAAACAGTCTTCCAAGTAGGTTCGCATTTTCGACATCTTGGTCTTCTAATTCCATCCGTCGACCCCATCCATGTTCGCATAAGAAGTTCCTTCTTTATTAGCGTTTTACGCCCGATCGGTCAGGTGCAATTCTTGGTAAACTTTTAGCCACGTTTTCCGTCCCTCCTACGGTCTCGCCGAGGCATTATGGTAGTGATTATAGTGGCGCTATAGAAGATTTTTACTTTCCTCTGCCATGGGGGATTTGCGGCATTTGGGGTGTGTGGTTCGGGGTGGTGGTGAGAAATTGTCATCCCATTCACACACTGAGATGCAAATTTGGGGGATGGGAAATCTAAGACTTTGGGAGAGATTTTCCCCCTATTCGACCTACAGTATATGTAACGCTTGCTACTGTATATTATGTCATTTGAAGCACCGTTTCTTGAGTGATGTTGATTGAGACCTTCATATTCAGATGGCAGTTTGTCTGCCTGTGTGTGTGAGAGAGTAAAACTGCCGGTAGCCTTAACCTCTAAGAAGAATGTTAAACTCAGTTTAGCATTCCTTGTACTTTCCTCCACAGAGCACTCGTTCAGAACATGCATACCATTGCGACACTGTTATTCAGTGTCTTCGACTCCGAAGTGTCTTGTATATGTTGAAGCATCCTTGTCTTTTTCTAACGCCTGAAAAATAGTCTCCTATTCTCCGCGAGTACCGTGATTTCAGAGGACGAGAAGGGGAGGAAAAAGAATTCAAAGACGCTGTTAATCGAATTGCACCATATACACGTCATTTTATTCTGTGATGAATTACAGACCGAACCGCAATGACAGGATGCGTGATGAAGGTCACGTCCTACTATAGGCTAGTCACTCAAGGTCGTCAACATGACGCGAAACAGGGGACAAAATTACCTCTAAAACTGAACAATCGTAGTTTAATTTTGGGATGATAGAAGTGGCGTAGCAGCAACATGGCTCAGAACCAAGGACACATAGACTCTGGAATAAGGACCCGCTTTGCCTACTCTATATTTGGCAGCTATCAAACATATCAAATCAAAGATAACACTGCAGCGGACAAACCGTGTTGGAATAGAGGCAGTGTTTTATACAGGCCTGATAGAGGGAACCCCCACCACCACCACCACCACAGTGATGAACACGGTGAAAGATTTCACAAAGGCATTGCTATTTCTGCATGAAGAAAGTTGTAGGATTTTCAAAGAACAGGAAGTTTATTGAGCACCCGAACCTTGCCTTTTGAGAGTCTTCTTGTTCCAAACCCGCCAGAGTTTTAGAAACCAGAGGAAGAGGACGAAGATGCAGATATAGATGAAACACCGCAGATAGTGGCGGCTACTGCTGCTGCTGCTGCTGCTGCTACAAAGAGTCGAGCAGAATTACTTGGACATAGGCTGCAAGGATGGAACCTGCTCTCACCAGGTACAGAAAGTTCAGTATTTCGTAAACAACATGGAGTTGACTCGATTCTTCTTTAACAAAATCGACAGTCTTACTTACTTTTTGCACTGACATTGATGGATTGCTTTCTGCTTTCGGGTGTAAGCACAATCCATCCGAATGGTGATTGTTTAATGACTCGTCCCTCTTCTGTTAAGTTTAAAGACTGTTTTGCTGCGCAATGGCATTATGTACCATTGGGCATGCTGCTTACATTCAGGAAACACATGCGAACATGCACCTGCTATTGAAACACGTCGAATACTCGAGATACAACTGGAATATATGCGGATATTTGAAGATTGTTGTAATTTTACTCGGTCTGCAGCTTAGATACATCAAGTACTGATCCCTTCTTTGCGAGTGGGACAGGCGAGCTAGAGATTCATATTAAGTGAAAAAGGACTGGTCACCTCGCAAGGACTTCGATCCAGGACTGAAAAACGTTAAACATGATCCTCTGGTTGACCCAATGAACATTAATCTTCCACCTTTACACATCAAACCTGGGGCTAATGAAGAACTTTGTCAAAGCGATGAACAAGGTGAAGCCTTTACATAATTACGACTGGAGTTTCCACGCATCAGTGATGCTAAGATAAAAGAAGTCGTTTCTTTGGCCCACAGATTCGAGAGATGCTCAAGGGCAGCCTCTCGGAGTGCCTTCTGCAGGGTGCTGTATTTAATGCTAAATTCTTAAAAACCTTACGTCATGCAGAAATTCTCATTCAGCAAGTATAACAAAACTATTAGTTTGACCAAAATTTGTAGAGGAAACGAAATCTCGCATACAATTTGTTGACCAGTGCAACCAATAGAAGCGGTTTTGATTTAGATTAACTAATTAAATAATAATGATATAATCATAATAGAATTATATGCTAATGAATTAATGTCAGGAACGCATGATTAGGTAAGTTTTTGCGTTCTGAGTTTAAAACTCCGAAATCGCACCTCCTGAGTCTAATGCTGACAATGCAGAATCTACTGTGAATTAGATATCCGCTTTCAACTAATCGAGGAATTTCCATGTCTGGACATGCATGGAGCAGTGCTATAAATAGTCGGTTTGCCTTTTTTGTGGTGGTGGTAATAGTCTAGTAGAGGCTTCTTTGTTCGCAGTTTTTGACTTAGCATATACAGTGCAGACGTTCTTAAAGTTCTTCGTGTTTATTTCTGAGCGTGTCTGCGTAAAATGGAGGTTGCGTTTAATCGGCGAATGCGACACAGTTCCTCCTTCTGGTTGTGAGCCCCATAAATCATTCCCTGTTCGGCGTGTGAGCAGATGACATGGGAACTCGCCGAAGTGACTTAGATTTCTCTGGTACCTGCCCGAGCTGCTTCACCTCTCAGCAGCGATGCCAGGCGTAGAGTTTTGAGACGTGTCTTCGTAAATAAATCATCCTGATTCGATTGGCTTCAAGTCGTCAGGCTCTCGTTGACGCCTTTCGAACGGAGAAGACGCGATCGGTCGACGATTAACGAGATGGCCACGTCTCGACAGAACATAGAGGGACCAGAAGCAACTCCCTATAATGTCAAATCCAATCTCTACACACGAAAAACATTTAACAGAGCCTTCTCTTAGTATTCACTTCTAAGTTCTATGCATGATGTGAATCTATGTATCACTAGTTTATATTTTTCCAAACATTGTATTCGAATATTCTAGTGATTGAGGCACTTTAATGTAACCTTTATTACAATGTTTGTGTATGTCACTTCTCCTGAGTTGAAAAATAATTCTTCTTCTTCTTCTTTAGAAGAAGAAGATTTATTTTTCAACTCGGGAGAAGTTACATACACAAACAATAGTACATTGTTTGTGTATGTCACTTCTCCCTAGTTGAAAAATAAATTATTAATAAAGAAAAACAGTCTCTTAGTAGAAAACCGGTATAGACTGTAAGGAACGTCAAGACTGGAGCAGAACTAAGTAACTCTTTAATGATTCATAACTTTGTAATCGCAATCCTGGTCATGGTCATAATTACCATCATTGGTCAACGTAATGATTACGATCAGTGGCTTGCAGAGGGTGAGGTGGGGCGGGGGAGGTGGGGCACCGGTGCCGGACATCCACCAGATGGAGGCATCTAAATTGGAGGCATCTAAATGAGAGGTAAAGCACGGTTTTTTCTCGTCAAGACCTTTTGCCTGAAATGTCGATCCCCCCTATTCGGGAAAATGCTATGAAAATTTGGCCTCGAACATCACAATCTTCATTACGATCGCATATATATATATATATACATACATACATACATACATACATAGTGGCGGTTACACCATATTGATGACTGGGGATGCATCCCCCACCGGGGCTTTTTGCTTGTCCGTACATATTTTTCGTAAGCTTTTAAAATTCTTTAAATTCGGTGAACTCAATACCTCAGATGACCTTTTTTGCTTGTCAACCTATTTCAACCTATTTTCTGGTAAGTTTATAAAGAAATCTACTGAAAATATTGCGAATGACGTTTTTTTCCTTATCAGTCTTTTCCGGTAATGTTTACTAGCATTTAGTTGGCAAAAACACTAACAATGACCTTTTCTCTCGTTTTTTCTTCATAATTTTGCACCCACCCCCACCAATTTCTTATAATTTTTTTCATCCTCCACCAATAATTTTTGGAACCGCCCCTGTATATAGGCCTACATAGGTGTGTATGTCCTGTTTAATTTGGTGTTACCTGTCCGTGTCCCAGGGTCTTCTTCTATTTACGCAACAGTACGGCCTTCCTTAATGCACTAGCAACTTACCGTTGAAAGTAGGTCGTGTCAAGAGGTCTTTTATGGTCGGGTCATTAGTCAGTCGAAGTCGATACTGGACTAGTCTATGGGTCGTCGTCGAGATTAATATTTAAAGCAGAAAATGTCGCCGCGCAGTCGCTTTTTGCCAAATCATGTCGTGTCCGTCGTGTATCAGGAAGGAACATGGCGCTGCACACAAACGCATGTTCACCTTTTCGTGTTCGTGCTTGTCATGCCGACGTGTGTTTATGACACGAGTCCTGTCATAGATTTTCGGTCCATTATATCGCGCTGTCTTCTTCGGCGCGGCGAAAGTTTAGACCGCGTCTGGGGAGCTGAGAGCGTTCTTACGATCCTCAATCAATTGTCAATGGCCTTTTTGGACTAATTATTTAGTCCGTTTAGACCATGATTATCGATTGACCTACAGGCGCTGTTGTTTGTGCGGAGTCAGCGTTATTTTGCTAGCGTGCGCCGGCGCTTTGATGAAAGGTAATCAGGTAATCGATAAAAGCCGGTTATATTGATCTTAAAATGCCAGTATGTTCTATAACGAAGCTGGATAACGATTCCAGTTAAATATGAATACAGATATAATATTTAGCCCTAAGCTGCGTACATTTTAAACTCGTGTGGCACAAAGCCAGAAGTTCAGCACACTCGACCAATGTTAGAGGGTGCTTCCCAGGGCAGCAAAGATAAACCGGTCTGGATGAAAATACTGAGATTTTGACTTGTTTTTAGGATAAAAATTAGTCGGAAATCCAGCGGTCGGAAGATGCTGCAGTTTCACGAAGTGCTGGTCGTCGGCGTTGAACCCCGAAGATGCGAGGTGCGCCCCCCCCCCACTATCGGGTGCCCCGGACTGGCAATTCTTCCCCATACCTGTTCTCCCCTTCGGCGGTTCTTATGAAGTTTTCCTCACGGGAAATTGAACTCGGCGGGGAGTGAAATCCCACTTACGGAGGGATATTTGTTTTCGTTCTTAATTTCGTTAACCTCACGCCGAGCGGGCGAAAAAGTCTGCACCGACCGAGGTTCTGAATGGGTTTTTCTGTCGGAGAGACTTGGAACCAGCGTCGGAGAAACTTGGAACCAGTATACCAGCGGTTGGGCCTAGTTCCTCTGCTCCCAACACGACGACCGTAGTTTAACAACCGCTTTGAGAAAACACTTGATGAAAAATGCCACAAATTTGATTGATTATTTCGATGATTGCTATGAAATTTCAATTTCATCTTCACAGCTGACTGCATGATGGATGGAAATCTGAACATACTGCTAATCAACTTCACCGAGGGAGGGCAAATATGAAATGGGGCAAGGCATTTTCTCAATGAAGCAATTCCATTTCCCACAATAAACTCCCTTAAAGAATTTTTTTAAATTATATATTTTTTGCACAGTTAGTGTAAAAATTACAATGTTACAACTTACCAGCACATGGAACATTTCACTTTATGGTAAATAATAAATAATTATGCACTTCTATAGCACCAGTTCTAATACCCAATTAATCAATCAATCGATGGTGCATCAAATTCATTCACAAAAGATTAGGTTATTTATTCAAGAAATCAGTCAGAGGTAAACAGCACGACAAACTATGGATGAAATGCTAATTGGAGGAGATGAGTTTTAAGCTTAGATATGAAAATACTCAGTTTATTGGAAGATCTGACAACCAGAGGGAGAGAGTTTCAAATGTTTGGCCTAGAAATAGAAGAAAGCTCTCTTACCAATTTCAGTGTTGGTTCTAGGCACATTTAACAATGAATCAGCAAACCTTATCGAACGACAACGTTTCCGATGTTTTAACATAGATTTTAAAAATTGTGAGGTTGGCCAGACTGCGGTATTTTAAAAGCCAGGAGACAAGATAGACAGAGAGAAAGGGAGGGAGAGCGAGAGCGAGAGAGAAGCGGAAGGCTAAGAAGGGAATAAGCTGAGACAATATTTGTATGTTCATGCTTCGTTGTTAATTCAGTGTCCCGATAAACATTTTCACCTTTTTTCTGCGTTTTCTGTTTTAGTGTCGAAGCACAGGAACGACGCCTTCATTCAGTTTACGTTACACAATTACACCGGAAAAGGACGTCTCGAAGGGGCGGAGCTTATGCTGCTGCTGCGCTACAACCAACCGGCCAATCACCAGCCGCCAATTCTAGACCACAGAAAACCGGATGTACGGCGCGTATCCATAGAAGTGTATAAAGATGTCGGAAACGCAACGCACGACGGGAACGCGTCGTCGTCGTCGTCGTCGTCGTCATCACCATCGTCTGATCGGACACCGATGACGTCATCTCTGTTCCGGATCCGTCGAACGAAGTGGGTAAAGGTCCTGTTGATCCGTAGTTGGATCAAGGACGCGGTCGAGACCCACGACAAGATTCTCCGCCTCCACCTGGTCTACGACGGGTCGGGTGCGGTCGACGTGGTCATGACCGGTCGCGAGAAGACGAAGGCGAGGAGAGGGAAGAAGAGGAAGAGGAACCTGGAACGAGGAGGACCGGAAGCACAGAGTCGAAGGAATCTGCGCGACCCATCCGGATCCCGACAGAGCGGCGAACAGCGAATCGCAAAACGAAATCTGGACAGAAGAAATCTGTTTAGTCCACTGCTAGTCATTCGACAAAGAGGCAAATCGACTTCTTCTTAGGACGTTAGATACTGTAATAATAATAATAATAATAATAATAATAATAATAATAATAATAATAATAATAATAATAATAATAATAATAATAAACGTATCGTTTCGTCATTTTATTTAAGTTTCTATGCGGAATCGACAATATCTGCGACAATCCACTAGTCTGTCGTCAATATTATTAATCGTCTAAAAATTCGTAAATATGCTTTTAAACGAGATATCAAATTCCGTAAATTCCGGATTGCAAAGGATGCAAAGGTCTTTGCAACATGATCTTTTTGCACTAAGTTGAGAGCTTTTAAATATTCAAACGAAGCTGAGAAAACTGGCAACATTGCAAATGAACGTATCCAGTGGAATTTCGTTATAGCGTAGTTAGCGGGTCTGTAAAATTTAGTACGTTATATCCGAGGTATACGTCATATCCAATACCTTCCAGTGCGGTACGGCACCACACGGGACCGTTCATTTGCAGAGGCGGTACTTTATAACCAAGTATACGTTATAGCCGAGTCCGTTATAACGAAGTTCTACTGTATCTATCGTCTTGGAATGCGATGCAGGACATTCACCATTTGCAGGAGGATAGGGCATGTGTGAATATGTTTTGGTTTTACTTTCCTAATGTGTGTACAAAGCGGCGATAAATGAAACAACCGACAGTAACGAGCAGAAAATGTCTGTTTGGAAATAAGAATTCGAATATTATTGACAACTGGACAAGTTACTCGCTCAAGGCTTCAACAAGCGACTTTTGAACGCCAAGACGACAAAATACAATAAAGCACTAATCAGTATAGACGTGCACGCTGAAATATAAACTGCCCATTGTCGTAACCACGGGGGAGGAGGTTTGGTAACGGGGTCCTATTCCGGAGGGGACCAGTCATGGGATTTGCGCAAAACGTTGATATAGTTTCTTTAGGGGGTGGGGGTGGGTGGGTAGATAGTACGATAGGAACAATATACGCTAAAATACTAAGTTTTGCAAGCTTTTTGTTTTTTTCTCGTAGGCTTTTCTACTCATAAAAGTCTATGTGCGCCCCCCCCCATTCCGGAACACTGGCTATGCCACTGAAACTGTGTTATTTATGAGGCACACTGTCGCCCAAGAAACGACAATCACCAGTCACAGTCATGTAAAATCTTTACGTTTATGTTGTAATTGTGCACGTTGACTAATTACTTTTGAAATATATTTATGGCGATTGAGTTATAACCTGAAATTGCAGATCATGCGACGATTTGGCCAACAATGACCATTTATCACTGAAGATCTATCTTTGTCTTGTTATAACTGGATGTTTTGAAATTCAGTGCGATACACGGTAGACTACATTGGCATGAGAAAGCTAGGTCCCCTCCCCAAAGCCTTAAAGCCCCCTCCCCTCCCCCCAAGCGGCTCTCGATTCCTTAGCGGGTGTCATAAGCTTCTCCCATATATACAAGTGTGTGTGTGTAGGCCCTATTCTTTGGGCCTTAATCTCTTTTTCTGAAGCCCTGTCGGACCAAACAAGAACAAAGTTCATTTGCTGCAAAGAAGAAAGTTCGAGAAGTTGTCGATTTAGCGATGCCAAGCGAAGAAGGCAAATCGAATTAACAGCTCTCTCTCTCTCTCTCTCTCTCTCGTCTAATTTAAGCGCGCTATAATTTGAAGCGACGCCCTAATATAGAGCAGAACCGGCGAGGAGGAGGAGGAGGCGGTTGGACCACCCGAGTTCGGTTAGGCGACCGAGTGAGAAATTAGATCGCAAAACGTAATAACTAATCTGCGGAATATTATCTTGCATCGCCGACTATATACATAATTCATTTGGGACGGAAGTTATGGGGCATAAGTAAAATAAGGTTTGGGTTATATACTGTACTGGTAAACGACTTCACATATAGGCGATAGCACAGACGACACCGTTGAAGACTGCAAGAAGCTATAAACGTTTTCCAGAGTTCTAAATCCTGCTGCCTCCTGCCTCCTGCCTCTGTCTCCGTTGGCCGCCGTATATGGCCCGAATTATGTCTGCAAACCGTTCGCAGTTGGTTTTGTTTTTGTTTAAGCTCGTTTTCCTTATTTACAAATTCGATACTCTTAGTCCAAACTGTAGACACGTCTTGTCGGATGTCTTCTTAGCAGCGGTCCGAAGGAGTCGTCTTTCTCGACGTAAGTCGGATGTCACTGAAATCCAATTCGGTTAAATTAGACAGCGCCGTCGAAAAGAAATTCGAACTTCTTTGGCCTTCACCCAATTTCCCCTCTCATCGCCTATCCATGACACCGTTCCTACTCTTGTCCTTATTTGGACTTGGTCTTTTTTTCATATAAAACAAAGTTCGATTTTCTATGGTCTCGGTCGGGGTCGACCTCTCCACCAGAGATGGCAGTGGGTCAATGGGTCAAATTGGTCAACAATACTTGATGGGTCACGGGTCTTGACCCATCTAATTTTTTAGGACTGCAGGCGCATGCAGTTATGCGGCGCATGAAATTTCTAGCCCACGTTCAATAGCAGAAAATATCTGCAATGCAAAATCAATGCATCTGCTCTATGCCTATGTCCTACATGTGTGGTAGGGCAACATTGCTGTAATGTTCGATCGTTGCTCAACATTACTGTTGACACGGTTGTTTTGAAAATCATAATAGATATGTAATTCTCCAGGACCCATGGGTCATGGATCACATGGGTCATGGATCACATGGGTCATGGATCACATGGGGCATGGATCACATGGGTCATGGATCACATGGGTCATGGATCACATGGGTCATGGATCACATGGGTCATGGATCACATGGGTCATGGATCACATGGTCATGGTCATGGATCACATGGGTCATGGATCACATGGGTCATGGATCACATGGGTCATGGATCACATGGGTCATGGATCACATGGGTCATGGATCACATGGGTCATAGATCACATGGGTCATGGATCACATGGGTCATAGATCACATGGGTCATAGATCACATGGGCATGGATCACATGGGTCATGGCATGGGTCATGGATCACATGGGTCATGGATCACATGGGTCGCGGATCACATGGGTCATGGATCACATGGGTCATGGATCACATGGGTCATGGATCACATGGGGCATGGATCACATGGGGCATGGATCACATGGGGCATGGATCCATGGGTCATGGATCACATGGGTCATGGATCACATGGGTCATGGATCACATGGGGTCATGGATCACATGGGTCATGGATCACATGGGTCATGGATCACATGGGTCATAGATCACATGGGTCATGGATCACATGGGTCATAGATCACATGGGTCATAGATCACATGGGTCATGGATCACATGGGTCATGGATCACATGGGGCATGGATCACATGTGGCATGGATCACATGGGTCATGGATCACATGGGGCATGGATCACATGGGGCATGGATCACATGGGGCATGGATCACATGGGTCATGGATCACATGGGTCATAGATCACATGGGTCATAGATCACATGGGTCATGGATCACATGGGTCATGGATCACATGGGGCATGGATCACATGGGGCATGGATCACATGGGTCATGGATCACATGGGTCATGGATCACATGGGTCATGGATCACATGGGTCATGGATCACATGGGTCATGGATCACATGGGTCATGGATCACATGGGTCATGGATCACATGGGTCATGGATCACATGGGTCATAGATCACATGGGTCATGGGTCACATGGGGCATGCATCACATGGGTCATAGATCACATGGGTCATAGATCACATGGGTCATAGATCACATGGGTCATGGGTCACATTGGTCATAGATCACATGGGTCATGCATCACATTATACTGCTTTCACTTCAGATATGCAGTAATAATAATGATTACTGTATTCCTGTTTAGTATTGTAGTGCTAAAAATAGGGACATTGTGCCACATTTGGACCTGTGGAGTTTTTTAAACAACACTAAAGCATACTGTACGTACTCAACACACTACAAACGCATGGAACATAACTATAGTTGCAACTGGTTATTAGGCCTACATTATCTTGGTCTGGCAGTCTCTGCGCTCAACTAGTGTTTTTGCATCTAATTTTAGTAAGCAAATTGAAAGCACAGACAATGCTGCTCGGCCGGCGAAGCAATCAAAACAATTGCCAACGATGTGCTATCGGTTATGGACATGGGCTTAAACGGAACGGTGCAAATTCATTTATCTTCTCTATTTCAGACCTTCAGAGTAATATTTTACAGAACAATAGTTATAATAGCTGAAGTTATTAGAGATACTAGGAAAGTTAGAGCTATATTGCAGTTGTCGTTAGCGCATACACGAAGGGGGAGGTCACGTGAGGGGTGGGGGGAAGCATTCCGGCCTAGACTGTTCGTGATATTCGCGTAAACACGGATGAGAAACTATTATTGGCCGGATAAGGGTGAGTGCGATGTTTTGCGTTAAGGCTTTAACTCGCTGTTATTCAAAATACTTTTGCGGCTGAGGCTTCGCCCTAGACCCCGCTGAGGGGGAGGAGAGATCACAACACCCACCCAAACTACCAAGGTCGAACCGAACAGAATTCAGATTGTAGTAGTAGTAGTAGTAGTAGTTGTAGTAGTAGTAGTAGTAGTAGTAGTAGCAGTAGTTGTAGTAGTAGTAGTAGTAGTAGTAGTAGTAGTAGTAGTAGTAGTAGTAGTAGTAGTAGTAGTAGTAGTAGTAGTAGTAGTAGTAGTAGTAGTAGTAGTAGTAGTAGTAGTAGTAACGACAATAATAGTAATAATAGTAGTAGTAGTAATAATAATAAATATTTTCAGCGTCACTTATAATTACAGCGTGGCGTATAATATGCATTGATCGCTGGTGCATGCTCCGAATCCTTGGTCGGCGTATGACGAGATGAAAAGGAGAGACGTCGTTTGGATGGGAAACAGAAAGTCTGACACGTCTTTCTGCCTTTATTCCACTCACAATGCGTCTTCGATTCATTCTCAATTCACAAACTCACCGGCACTCCTTTGTCTCTGTAACAGGATCCAGACCAAAAATACGCCAACCCATCCACACCCACCCACCCACCCACACACACACACATACATACACCCACCCACACACACACACACACACACATATATATATATATATATATATATATATATATATATCGGAGTTCCTTCATATATATATATCGCATATATATCGCATATATCGCATATATATCGCATATACATCATATATATATCGCATATACAGTATATGCAAATGTAAATTAAATTGTTGATTCAAACAGCACTGACGTAGCCATGGTTCCTAGAATATAATTATGCGGTCGTCCTGGGTACCTTGCATGTCTTGGTCAGATCCGGCTATGGGGTTTAGGGGATCATCGCGAGTTCCCCCAATCCCCAACTGATTCTGACGCGGAGTCGAAACATTTAGGGTAAAATCAGATTCAAATCTTGACATTTGGAGCATTTTTGAAGACTATATATATATATATCTTATTATATAATTCTCGATGTCTGTCTGTCGCGTCTGTCCGTCCGCAACACGGCGGGTATTGTAAGACGCTGTTGTCATTGACAACCAAATATTGTTTAATCAAAAATGTATTAAAATCAACGGAGCGTTTAACGAAGCGTCTTAATTGCAGCTTAAACCCCCGTCCCCATTCCCTCACCCCATCTCTCTGCCAATCGCCCAGGCCCCAACCTATTCCCGCCCCGGCCACAAACCCCCTTTCCCTTCCCTTTTCCCATCCCCTTCCCTCTCCTCATCCCCTCCCAATCGCCCCGGCCCTAACCAGGACCCCGCCCCAAACCAGACCAAAATCCCTCTCCCAATCACCCCGGCCTCAACCCATTCCGGCCCCTGGCCCCAAACCCCCGTTCCCCTTCCCTCTCCCCATCTTCTTCCCTCTCCCAATCGCCCTCCCAATCACCCCGGCCCCAACCCATTCCGGCCACGGCCCCAAACCCCCGTTCCCCTTCCCTCTCCCCATCCCCCTTACCTCTCCCCATCCACAACAAGCCCCGTTTCCAAACCTACACAACGCTGCTCCGAAAACCCACAACCCACTGTCCTCCTCCCAAATCTCCCTTCTCTCTCCCAATGCCCTGCTCCCCCGTTATTATATATATATATATATATATATATATATATATATATTCCTTCCTAGCCTCAATACCTATTTTTTTAAATTTTACTGCTCAAGTGGGGATTAAATTTTCATATAAATCACCGTACTGGGGATTTTTAATTTTTCGTTCTTCAGAAATGATTGATGTAACGCATATATCTCAGGCTATATAGGAGCTAAAAGATGAGGTTTGCACCATTGTTTAGATTGTTTATTCCTCTTTTAACCGTCCGTGCAAAACAAAAAATTGGGGTAGAGTCCACTTTACGGCCTAAAATATCACCCTCTTCCCCGAAAAATTTTAAAGCCCCTAGCAAAAATTTTCATTGGTAACCCCACTTTGGTCAGCGGAAAAGTTGTTAAGGATGTCAGAGGAACAAAATAAACCAAAAAGTTTGAAAATCGGTTGACATTTGGAAAAGATCTATCAATTCTAACTCGATGACCCCAATGTTTGAACATAAGTATTATGAGCGAATTTTCGTAAGTTTTGAATTCTGAGAAAGTTTCAAATTTTTTGAATTTGCTACATCTCAGGCTATATAAGAGATAAGAAGATGAGGTTCCACCATTGTTTAGCTTTTTATTCCTCTTTCTAACCGTCCGTGAAAAACAAAAAGTCGAGCGTTCACGAGCTCAAGACAATCAAGTGAGAATGAGGAGCAGGCTGTTGCTTGGCGTGCAAAAGCAGCACAGCAAACAAGAGAATCAAGCACTGCATGTCGTTCGACACTGCCAAATCATTACACTTACGTTGACTATCAAGTTTCAGAAAATTCATCGAATGGGCATTAACTCGGTTGAAGGAAACCTGGAAAAGGCGGCCAGTTAGGAAATTAATTGCGCAAAATCCTATTGCATTTGCAAAAAATCGGGTGGTAAAACAGCCAATCTTCCCCGTCATTTTTGAAGAATATATATATATATATATATATATATATATATATATATAATCGTGTCGACAATAGTCTTACATCGTGCTAAATGAGAAATGTTCTCATCGGTTTTGCTAGAATCTCACGACCAATCTAAGCCCGAGTAGGGGAGGACCCGGTTCCCTCTGGCTCCCAGGGTCCCTCGTGGCTGCGCTTATGCCAAGCAGTAGAACACATTTTGCACTTGGAAGCAACTTTTAGGATTTTATTCATTTGAATACATAGCTAACAGATCACAGATCAGTGGCGGTAGTATTTTATCCAGGCCTGTTCAGGAGGAGTTAGAGTTAAGAGGCGCTAAATAAATGGGGTTATTACGCAAGACAACCAACTCTCACACGATTAAACGATTCCACCCTCCTGTACAAAAATATGACGGTTGGAATTCGTCTAGAGCAGACGAATTCTTGCATTGGTAATCGTATAAGAGGTTGGCAGCAAGCAAAACTGGCGCTTAAGAAATTCATAAGAATCTGCTGACACTCAAACCAGTACACCTATATCGACTTCCTTTGCCAACCATCTGACGACAATGCTTGACAAAGAGTGTCATCTTTCAAATGCTATGGATAGACACTGAAAGTTGTCGGCGGCAGATGAGAGAGAGTTTGGAAGAGTCATAAAATGCAGAACCATTTCGTTTGTCGTTTCCATTCTGAGTAAAGGTCTTTAAGCGGTGCTCTATGAATCGGCAATTGATAATCTACGCTCTCCTTATTCAAGATTAAACACAGATGCTATGGATTGAATAGTATGCCTGTATACGACCGCCCAGTAACAAAGGAATTCACACTAACACACCGCCTCTTATGGGGTCGGTAGCAGTGGCGCTTCCACGTGGGGGATGAGTGGGGATGCATCCCCCACCGGACTTTTTTTTGCTTGTCAAACTATTTTTGGGTAAAAGTCAAATAAAATGACGGGGAAAAACTGCGGGTGACCCTTTTTGCCGTCCAACCTATTTTTGGGTAAAAGTCTAGTAAAATTTGGGAAAAGTTGCCTTTTTTGCTTGTCAGCTTTTTTCTTTTTCGGCAATGTTTATTGATTTCTTCCTTCTCTTTTCATCCTACCACCAACTTCCTAGGAATTCATTTCATCCCCCACCAAGAAATCCTTGAGCCGCCACTTGTCGATAACTATATTTTTAAAAGACTCGCCCGTAACAAATGGATGAGCGTATGGTTAATCCATCTTATACGAAATAAGACAAATTTAAACAGAGGATAATTCATTAGTTATTGGGCAATATTAAAAAGATTCATAGGCCTAAATATACCGGGGGAAAGACGATACCGGTGTTGAAGTAGTAGTAGTAGTATTAGTATTTATTATTATTATTAGTAGTTAGTAGTAGTAGTAGTAGTAGTAGTAGTAGTAGTAGTAGTAGTAGTAGTAGTAGTAGTAGTAATAGTAGTAGTAGTAGTAATAGTAGCAGTAATAGAAGTAATGGTAGTAGTAGAATGTTCTCTTATGATAATGATTAATGTTGGAGATGTCTGTGAATTTACGGAATGCGATCAAGAATTCGAAAATAAGAGCAAGATAATTAATCGCCCGACACAAGCACAAATAGAGAAAAATTTATGTGTAGTAGAAAAATGACGACCCTATCCTCCCGCAATTCTCCGGCGCATTCATTCCGTACTAATAGTATTAGGTTTGTTTCGAGTCTTGTCTTTGAAAAGATAAAAATGATTAGGATTGTGAATCTAGAACGCCCTCTCCTTCCGCGATTCAGAGGATTCGCCGACGACGCAGACCCAAACGCACGTCGGAAGCAGATTATTAATCGTCCACACTGCTGATGCGATCCTCAGAAGATAGAATGCCTGCGGGAATATTAGTAAAACGCTCTCTCGTGCAGACACGCAGCAGACTGTACAAGCGAAAACATGTCAGAGGCAGGTGGAAATCGTCTAAAACACCAAGCAATCTTGTTTTGACATTGTCGGATTAGATCAGCATCACCGTTCTTTCTGAAAGCGACCCTACGAGGCAGTAAAGATGAGACAGAGACAGAGACAGAGACAGAGACAGAGACAGAGACAGAGACAGAGACAGAGACAGAGACAGAGACAGAGACAGAGACAGAGACAGAGACAGAGACAGAGACAGAGACAGAGACAGAGACAGAGACAGAGACAGAGACAGAGACAGAGACAGAGACAGAGACAGAGACAGAGACAGAGACAGAGACAGAGACAGAGACAGAGACAGAGACAGAGACAGAGACAGAGACAGACAGAGACAGAGACAGAGACAGATAGAGACAGAGACAGAGAGAAAGACAGAGACAGAGAGAGAGAAGCTGTTTATTCGCACAAACGTTCAATTTATGAGTACATGGTTTTCGGAAATTGCCCGAATAGGTCTCGCCTTTCTGAAAGCTTTTGCTTAGAGGCTAAACAACTACTGCGTTGAGCATCAGATACACGAATTCAGCAACAGAGAAACGTTATTTTTGATGTTTTAAAAATGTTTTGTGTTAAAATAGTTTGCCAACTCTTACCAGAACATTAGCAAAGTTTTCAGTTTAAACGCAGGCATTTTCAAATGATAGAAATCAGAGGTATTCAAATGGCGGCCCGCGGGCAGGATCTTACCCGTCAAGAATTGAAAAATGGCCCGTGAAGATGCTAAAACGATAAATAACTTGGCCCTCGATAAGCACAAGCCATTTAAAAGCAATTTGACTCTTCGTGAAATTTAGTTAAATACTCTGACTTAAATCCTTAAAATGGATATGGGGCCTAATAAATTTAAAGAACAAGATCATAAAATACGCAATGGATAGTAATAGCCTATAGTGTAAAATTCCTGCTATCATTCCTATGGCAATACTGACGTATACATTGTTTTGTTGCAGTATATGCGAATCAAGGTATCTACCGGTAAATATATTCCGGCATATACCAATATATATATATATATATATATATATATATATATATATATATATATATATATATTATTGAAGAGAATCAGTTTGCTTCTGACTATGAATGCTTCTTTACCAAATTGATGTCGAAATTCATTCACACATCAATGAGACAAAATTTGCCTACGCTTACATTATCTAGTTTGAATAAAGCGACGCTAATATTAATTTCTAGCTAATACTTGGCTTTGTGCGACAGGTTCCAAACAGAGCACCGAAGTTAAGCAACGTCGAGCGCCGCCTGTTCTTGCATGGATGGATGACCACGTCGGGTCTTAGTCGTGGTGCCGGTGTGGCAGGCATGGCGGACTCTAGGTACAATTTACTCTAGAGTCCATCATACCTAGGTACAATGTACTCTAGAGTACCCGATAACTGGCGGTAGCATCTACTCTAGAGTACGAAATACCTAGGCATGGTGGACTCCAGGCACAACGCACTGCAGAGTGCATCATACATAGGTACAACGTACTATAGAGTACATCATACATTGGTACAACGTACTATAGAGTACATCATACATAGGTACAATGTACTATAGAGTACATCATACATAGGTACAACGTACTATAGAGTACATCATACATAGGTACAACGTACTATAGAGTACATCATACATAGGTACGACGTACTCTAGAGTCCACTGTACTAGGTACAACGTACTCTAGAGTACATCATACCTAGGTACAACGTACTCTAGAGTACGTCATACATAGGTACAACGTACTCTAGAGTACGTCATACCTAGGTACAAAGTACTCTCTGTGCATCATATCTAGGTACAGCGTACACTAGAGTCCATTGTACCTATGTACAACGTATTCTAGAGTACATCATACCTAGGTACAACGTACTCTAGAGTACGTCATATCTAGGTACAACGTACTCTAGAGTACGTTTTACCTACGTACAACGTACTCTAGAGTACATCATACCTATAGGTACAACGTACTCTAGAGTACGTTATACCTAGGTACGACGTACTCTAAGAGTACGTCGTACCTAGGTACAATGGACTCTAATGTACGTTGTACCTAGATATGATGTACATAGAGTACGTTGTACCTAGGTATGATGTACTCTACCTAGATATGATGTACATAGAATACGTTGTACTTAGGTATGATGTACTCTACCTAGGTATGATGTACTCTAAAGTACGTTGTACCTAGGTACAGTGGACTCTAGTGTACGTTGTATCTAGAGTCCACCGTGTCTACCCTCTCTACAGGTATCTCGGACTCTAGAGTACATAATTCTTCTAGAGTCCATGCTGCCTCCTACTATCGTGTTTGGGGATTCTGTACTCTAGAGTACATCATACCTAGGTATTATGTACTCTAGAGTCCATCGTGCCTACAGGCATTATGGACTCTAGAGTCCAAAAAGTGCCTAGAGTCCGTCCTGCCTCCTACACCGGGGCCAACCAAGCCGCTCGTCGCTTATGGATGGATAACTTGGTAGCAGCGTGAAGGTAAAACGCGGGTCAAGAGAAAGCAATGGCAAAACTACTATGCGTCGCTGTTTGCCTATAGTACACGGAGATCAGCGCCGGACCCTACGCTCGTTCGAGTCCTGGGTTACCTTGGCCCATTTTACTTTTAAAAAATTATTTCTTAAGATTCCCATTTATACGATATTTATTTCCTGCCAGATGTAACGAACCTAGAAGGAGGAAAAAGAGAGATCTTATGTTATTCTACTTAAACGAAAATTTGCTTTAAACGATTCTTCGTTTAACTGAGACGGGCATACAGAAATTAAAGGACACTGATGAAACCGCAAAATATGCAAAGCATTGGCTTGACTATTATTACTCTTTTGAAGTGGTTGAAAAATTATATATATATATATATATATATATATACACATATATATAATTCTCTACTCAAAATGCACTCGATCTCGTGTCGCGTAGAAAATTCTTCAGGCGTTCAACCTGAACGCCGCAGAGAAATCGAAAAGATATGAAAGGCAGAAAAATATTTTGTCAGTCTTCTATACTGTCAGCGTTCGACGGACGGACAGACACAACACGAGTCAAACGGATAAAGGTTCGTACATTCGTTCGTATTTTTCTTACGCAACCATTCTGTGTTCGCCGCTGACTTTGAAATTGCTGATAAAATAATTGTGATAAATCGCAGTAAATATGCGCCCAGGGATGAACATGTGCAGATCCGATCTTTTCTGGCATATTACTACCGTAATGTGTTCCACGATACGGTTCACAACGCTGGCAGCGAAACGCTATAAATCAGACCCTATGCACCGAATACCAACGAAATCATCTGACATGACGGGAAAGTCTTATCAATTGGCGGAACTTTTGGAATCAATTAGGCTTCACAGGAGTCGAATATTTTCGCTCCGGGGGCATTTTCACTTTCAACTTCCAAATTCAAATCGCTGCTTATACGATGAACCACAAACTTAATAGGAAATAAGAAATCGACGTTCTTAAACTGTCACCAGAGGCCGTCTGCGCTACAGAAGTCCTTGAAAGGTCATCGCAAATCTCGATGTCAAGGTCAAGGTCAATGATATCTATTCCAGACATGGACACGGGTCTATTTTTAAGAACGCAACCCATGTTCACGCATGTCTGATCTATTCCGCGTAGATCACAAAGATGATTGTGTGTGTGTGTGTGTGTGAGCGCGGCGCGCGTGTGTGTGAGTGTGTCAAAAGGAGGTGCTGTAGATCAGTGGCGTAGTCAGGATTTCCGGAAGGGGGTTTAGTTTTTGGTTTTGACTGTGACCAACTTTCCAAAATCCTGACAAGCAAAATAAACGTTATCACCTCTAGTTTTTTATAGCTGACAAGCAAAAAAAGGTCCTCGCCTCTTACTTAAGCCTTTACCGTCTATAGCCAAAACCAAGGTGGGTTTGACCCCCAAAGCCGCGTCAACAAATTAAAAATGCACGGAAACTCATTAAAAATAGTTGGTTTCGGGGGCCAAGGGGTTTAACCCCCAACCTCCTCCCCCTTGGCTACGCCACTGCAGTAGATTCTATTTGACAAGTGTTCGGATAATAAGGTTCTATTATACACAGAGAACACTTTTGAACATACTGAGGCTGAACAGATTTCTTCGGCTCTGTTAGCATCTTCGGTGCTCTAAAGTGACGTGCTAAACGACATTTCAATGTATTTTATTTTGGCGAGTAAAAATCTTGTGATTCTAGCCCTTCAACTTGAAATTTCTGGTCTTAATTTTCTAGCTCGGATATTAGCATTAAAATTCATATCGGTATCTCTGTCAGAAAGACGCAGAAACAACAGAGAGATGTAACAAGAACAGCAGAGAAACAAATGTCTTTTTAAAATCCCTATTCTTACTTATTTAGTGACTTGACAACAGTCCAGTGGTCAGAAGAAAAATCCAATAGGTCTACTGTCTATGTATTGGGGGAGATGGAATTTAACAGCCTCTGAGGTTAAGAGGTACGGAGAATCAACAGTAGCAGAGTAATATATTTTTATCGAACACGAGTGTGTACATTTAATCTGTGTTAAGTCATTACCGATTAACCTTTTGCCGCGTGTCGAACGCCTGTAGCCATAACGGGCGGCTGGGTGGCGCTACAGAGAGACGCCAAACTCCCGCGATTACAACAGAAGCTTGAAAACTACTGAGGAGGTCGAACAACGAACCTTAGAAGGAGTCGGACCGAAGACCCCTTCTACCAACGCAACGCTCATCTGCAGAGGCGTGGGAGGGGGTCGGGGGGGGGGTCGGTTGGGTTGAATGGCGACTCTCGATTGCTCGAGAACCGAAAGTCACTTTTGCACCGAATACTCTACTCTGACTTGCAATTACAAGAATCTATTAGGTCTAATAGAGAGAATTCTTTATAGCGTAGCGACAAATGGCCAGCCAGTTAACTGAAAAAGACTCCATCTGCGATTAATTGGAAGCTGTTTGTTACCGTCACGGTAACAACGAACTAGAAAACACAAGAGTGAGTAGTAGGGGTCCGACTGGGGTAGTCAGTTTGACCTTTGAACTTCTTCGGATAGAGACACTGCCCTACGACAATTATGCAAATTCTTTTATTGTACATGAAGATAGATATTTTATATCTTTTAATTTGAATCTTGATCTTTTACTAGTAAAAGTCGAATATTATAATATGCATGCAGGCATTATTTTAATTCGCCAAAATAACATTAAAATCGAAGCCTGCCATCTCAGAGATACCGGTAGATTTTGTTCAGGGGCGTAGCCAGGTATTTGATTTGGGAGGGTATAAATATTTTGGGTGGGTATAAATCTTAACTATAACCCACATAAACCATATAAACCACACATAATCACATGTAAATCACATAAAAAATTAAAGGTAGACTGATTTGGGGTATATATACCGATATACCCCCCGTCGCTACGCCCCTGATTTTAACTTTAGGCTTATACGTTGTGTAGCCGATACCTCCAATATGCATGTAGCCAAAGCATTAACTATGACTCGCAGCGTGGAACCGTTTATATTACACTTCAGCTGTTATAGCACAAGCATCGATAATGGATACCGACGAATTTTTCGTTTGCGAGTCATATACAAGGAATCGAAATGCTAAAACAAACACTCCGCCATCAAACCTGTATAACATGTCAGAGAGGGGCTATCTCGTGGGAGGGGGCGAGACTCTACAGGCAGAAACGACGATTATCTCGTTCCTCCGGTCGCTTTCCAGGTAAACAGGCGTTCTCAGCAAAGACTCACCTTCGCCTTATCTGCCTAAAATTCCTTATATTCCGGATGGGAGGTGGGTTTTAAATTCTCCAAGCGTCGATATATTTCCGATCTTAGCATTACGTCAAACGTTAGGAATTTCTGTAGACCAGAAAAAGATCTCAAGGCCATGCTGCGTACAGCAACTATAGGCCTGTATTTAGCGCAGACGTGAACATTGGTCCATATTTTGAAACCCAACGCAATCCAACCCCTCATCATTCATATCCAAACAGGCATTTTCCTAGGAGTATGCGTTCGAGGGGTCTCCCATAATTGCAGGGGGTGTCAATGTCGATTGCTTCATCTAGACTCATTGGACCCAGGTGGAAAAGAAATTAAGCATCGGAAAAACGTTTTTCGCGGTCCGCCGGGGGCCCCTATTTCGCGGGGACCCTAGGCACGTGCTTACCATGCCTATGCCTTAAAACGGTCCTGTACTTGACCCAACCCAACCCAACTCATCGTAATACGGTACATCACAATTTCTTAGAACATGACTTATTTTCTGACCAAACCCAGCAGTAGGCCTATAAACATTTATATGTCTGACCCGACCAACCCAGCCCATGGGTGGACCCAGACCACGTCTGATTTAGCGCATAAATAACCGGTGCTGACTAAACCGGCGATTAGACATCGGCTGATAGAGAAGAAACTTAAGATTGTGCACGATGGTCATTTCCGGGAATTATTGCGAAATGTTACGATCGACTGAACGTACAAATTCCAGTGATCGCATTTCATCTCGCGATCGTCGGAAAGCGTCGTTGCACCATTTATAGGCTGCATCTGATCCCGTGATCTGATTTCCCGATTATAAAACTGCTGCTAGATGGCGCCAGCTTACCTCCGTTGTCGTTGTTGTTGTTGTTGTTGTTGTTGTTTTGCCCACAGAGTGTCTCGATATAAACAACGGCGTTTATAAAACGCCATCTTTCGTAAATATTCGTAATTGAAGTTGCGTTTTACAATGGCAGTTTACATAATCTGTCTCTCTGTCTCTCTGTCTCTGTCTGTCTGTCTGTCTGTCTGTCTGTCTGTCTGTCTGTCTGTCTGTCTGTCTGTCTGTCTGTCTGTCTCTCTCTCTCTCTCTGTCTCTTTCGCTTTCTCGCTGTTACTGCCTGTCTCTGTTTGTGTCTCTCTTTGTCTGTCTGTTTCTCTTTGTCCCTCTGTACCAGTCTCTGTTTGTCTCTATATGTATAGATAATACAGTCTATATACACACGTACATACATACACACATTCTTGCATTCATACATACATACTGTAATATATACACGTACATACATATACATGATTTTCAGTATGAATCGAATTTCATGTCTTGAACTTTACGCACTTTTATGTGTTGGGGGCGTTTTATTACTCAATGTTATCTTCTCTTTGTTTTCGATGTTTAGTGGAATCCTGGTACAGTGTATTTTATTTCATAACTATAGAGTAATAAGCTTTTACGGTAGATTAATAAAATTGGTTCTATAGTTTCACGATTCAGTTGTTGAGGTCCTATAGCACCAATGCCCTGACTTAATTTAAGATCGGTGATAATTAGTTAACTATTATAATTACTTCAAACTTCATTGTAGTAAACATTTTTATTAATTAATTATGGGTTGCTTGTATGGGTAGGCACAGTATGGAGCAGATGGGCATTTTCAAAAGCAATCCGCACCAGAATATATTCAGATTTCAGTCCTTCAGCTGCCAACATGTTCAGTCAGTCCAGCCGATATGAGATTTTCCAAATTTGAGCAGGGTCCCGAAAGGCCAAACACGAGCCATAGACCACATACCAAGTACATTGGCGTAAACTTGAGCAAAAAGTGGGCGCCAAATCCCTACACCTTCCCCTCCCTATGGTAGACGCTCAAAAGGAGGAGGAGCTCGAGCCTAGAGACCTAATAGAAGTTTACCACTATGACCTATTAACAGGTCTGGACCAACGTTTCAATGCTTTCTCATATAATTATTTGTACATTTACCAAACATATGTTGAACAGTTTAACTAACAGTGGTTGACAATGCTTTTCAAGTAGCTGGCTATATCTACTATTCTCGGTGTGTAATGCGGACCACAGCGTTATAACATTCTAAAATATAAAATCTATACTTATAACTGATTCAGATTCGGTTCCTTGTAAGATGAACGTTCGATTTGACACACACAGGGAATCTAGAAGTTTATGAAATTATAAAAGTTGTGAAATATTAATTATATTATTCATAACTTTCAAAGACCAAATTCCAAAACACTAAATTTATATCAGATACTGAGAAGTCGCGGGCCACTTTCTGAGAGCTGGCGGGCCACAAGTTGCCCGCGAGCCGTGGTCTGGGAGCCTCTGGTTGACTTCATACGCGGCTCATTGTTTCATTTGTTTGGCAGAGAAAATCCTACGGCTATATATATACTGTAGCTAACAATTGATTTGAGAACCTTTTTCGAAACTGGGCGACGTATCGGACGTGATAAGCATGACATGCTTATCTGAGAGTCAAATATCTACCTAAACCTTTCTCTTATTCTACAGGATCCAAATTCCCTCACCAGTCGTTTGTGTAGGTGTGAATAATACGCACCAATTAAAGAGGGTTATTTTGTCTGCACGGATTAGAGAAATCTTCGTTGATTATGATTATCGTTAATAAATCAGTCACCTGTCTTTTCTTATCTTTTCCACACTTGCAGCCTTGCACTAATCGACTCTTTCGAAAGCCTATTAAAGTCCATTATCTTTGGCTAGAGACAGCGTGAAATAAAAGCATTCCGAAGCCTTTAGATATTCCAGTAATTTAAGATAAGAGAGGTGTCGAATTTAAAGTAATCGAATTTGTATTTTTAAAAAAGAGACTTACGAGACTTTAAAAGACGGCGTTTTCTGCGAAATCATAAAACATTCGGTAAATTTTTTCAAATTCTGTCTTCAGCCTTGGAAATCTAATCGAGAAAATGGCAAATAATCTCCTAAAATTTACTCGTGTAATTCCCATTTGAAATCATTCAAGACTTTAATCGTTTTATCTTCAACTGCAACCAAGAGCGTCTTTCCGAAAACGATTACTAGATGCAGTGGCGTAACGTGGGAAGGGCGGGGGGCACTTTGTTGACTGCCCCCCGGGCTCCGGGCGGGGGGAGGGGGCCCAAAGAGGGGTCTAAGCTAGGGTTAGGTTAGGGTTAACCCTAGGTTAGGGTTAGGGTTAGGCTTAACTCTAACCATAGAAGTGAACGTGCCGGCGACCTTTTTTTTTTTTTGCTCGTCAGGGTAAAAAGGAGGCTGATGACCTTTTTTTTTTTTTTGCTCGTCAGCCCGAAACTTTGGAACTTTGGGGCCCCCATGACAAAGATGCCCCCCGGGCCCCCAAAAGTCACGCTACGCCACTGACTAGATGGCCACACTGCATGGTCAAGATATATGTGGTTTTAACTAGACAGGAAGTTTCTGTTGTTTCTGCTCCAGTCGCAGAGGTTTGTTTTTTGTGGGGGTGGGTGGGGGTGAGAAGGAATTTTAAAGTCTTTCATTATGCCAAATGTGTTAGCTAAATAAGTTACCTTGACAGGAGAAGTCACAGTAGTAAGCCTACCAAGGTACGTTGTCAAATCATGCTGGTTAAACCACCTAATTGCTGTTTTCCACACTGTAAGGGGCCGTCCATAAAGTACGTCACGCTATTTTGAGAGTTTTTGGCCCCTCCACGTCCCCCTGACACAAATTGTCACAAATCTCCGAACCCCCTCCTTAAAGCACCGTCCATAAATTACATCACGCAGGTTTTCTGTTCAATAAATTCGAGTTTCTCGTTCAATTTTCAGTATCAAAACAGATGTTCAACTCCCGACAATGATAACGAATATAATTGAGACCTAAAATTGTGTGTATCTCTGAAGAAGTGTTAAGCAACAGTTAAAAACTTCTTTCGCTATACATCCTATCAGGTATATTTTAGGTTTAATTTATACTGAAGGCGTGACGTCACGTTGGCCCTTACCTCTCCCTTGACACAAACTGTCACACAATCTTAGACCCCTTTTCCTCGAGCGTGACGTACTTTAGGGACGGCACTTATTGTATATATATATATATATATAATTTTTATGTAGGCCCTATATACATATGTATACACCTATGTACTTACTGGTGAAGAGGTTGTCCTTAAATTATAGTTAGGAAAAGGTTTTTCGTGGAAGACCGCTTCGAACAATGCTGAAGACGTTCGAAAGCCGCACGGATTCCGTCAATTCTTAATTCTTATACACTTCAAACTTCATGTCCACTTAAACTGCTAAGTATATACACTCTTTAAAGTCGAGTGCAGCTAAGTATAGTACTTGAGCCTCAAATCTCACCGATCTTATTACAATACTCAATCGATCTTTTATAGATCAAGAGAGTGTTTTTTATTTTATTAGGCCATCGTAAGGAAAGACAGAGGTCGCTCTATAGGTATACCGAAATATTTAATGCAATATCCTATCTGCAATTTTTTGTATTGTATCGGCTAAATGGGAACGGTCAGCAGCCGTTCAGTACTATACAGTGCATATTCAAAATGATGGAGTTTCGCTATCTGGCGAACACTATCGGAAAAATTGCAGCTCGACCGATAAAGTGAAACAAACGCTTGAACTAAATTGATTTAACGATCGATTTGGACAAGGTCATGTACTATTCTCTCAGTTAAATTATAGACACAAAGAGACGGTAGTGTCTTAGAAGCTGCAGTAGACGTTGCGCGAAAGATGCCTTCGTTAAACCGGATGCCACATTTATAAATATAGGACGGCAACGGGTTATAGGCGAAAGTTATATAGCGCCTATATAGGAAAGAGTCCAACTGATCAAAGCAAAATATCAGAAATGCGTCTAAATTCCTAAGATTTTAAGTCAGCAAAGGCTTTGGACAGAAACAGTATCGAAAGGAGCAAGTATCATGATTTACTAGAAAAAAATTCCCTTAAGAAATTACTGGGAAATCTTAACTTAATCTACATTAATAGCGCTCATCAAATATAATACTAATTCAGAGTCTTTGACTCTGAATTAGTATTATTCAATACTCAATAGAATTCAATATTCTATCTCTATGGTCGTATGATAGTTCTCCGTTAACAACCAGTAACCAATATAAACAATTAGACTGTCGATAGACAGATCTTAAAACATCACATAAAACTATCAAACAAGTTCCAGAGCTCCTCTACAAACGCAACGCTTAATTGACGTCTAAGTATAGATACGTTAGATCGTTTTATTTAATCGAAACACGCCTTTAAATATATTCAAAATCAATGCGACGATCGACGTTCGACCAGCTCTTCGGCTCCAGTCGCCATCTCTTCCTCCTCTTTTCGGCGAACGACCTTGACTCTTCATCACAGCTCGGCAGATTCGAACGCTCCTCATATCCGATTGGTCTAGGCACTGCGTGTCCTCGAAACGCTACGTCCTATTGGATCAGGAAACGCCCGTCTCAACCAATCGCACCACCGGTCGTCTGCTGCACCTTAATTACCATAGCAACAAATTAGTCAAACTAGGTCACATATGTTTACTTTATCTAGCCCTAATTCAACATTCACCACTAATTTCACCATCATCGCCACACCATCACAATATATATATATATATATATATATATATATATATATATTGTGCACGTTAACCATTAAGCTACCGTGACAACTATAGGCTTCCACATTTTTGCTTAGACAGCAATTTCTATATATGCACTAGTCTTCACAAGCTTAATAGAGCACGATGCTCTCATATATAGTCACACCTCGGCTCAAAGATGTGTGACTGCCTAATAGATACATGCTACAGGCCTATATTAAGCCTTCCTATCTTGCCCGTCCAGTTCCGCTAATGTTTAGTTATTTGTGACAGTTAAAACAGCGCATGCAAGGCGGTACGCAAATACCACATAAATAATTCTAATGAGCTTCTGAATGGACGTACATCTAGGACGGGGAGTGGTTGCTCGTTGCCACTTTCCTTTCGAAATCTATCTACCGTTTGAATGTATTCTGATGTCTACGGGTGCAACATGAGCTGAGAAAATAATCGCTTACACGGTGTCTGCGTCGCTCCGTTTTCATTTTTCACGAGACGGGGGTGGAATCACTGCGCCCAGTTTATTTACACTGGCATGTTTGAAGGGAGGTCCGTCCATGTGGCTCTGAAGACTGAAATACGCGTATTGTAAATTGTTCTGTTCGCATTTGCTCTAAACTGACCAACGCTACAAATGAATAGTTTCATATTTTGAAAGTAAAAATCGATAGAACTGTTGCGGTGCTTTGAAAGCTATGATTCTACCAAGACGCCATGATCCTGTTGCTCGACCTTGTCCTTCGTGTCCTTTGTTCCTTTAATGGGTGATCCCTAAACAATAGACACTTTCAACCATTTGTCATCGTCGTTGGAACGAGGTCGTCCCTTTGCCGTATACAGGAATGCTCTCTAATCTGTCGCTCTTCAAAAAAATAGTCATCATTGGAAAAGTTTAATTTTGAGGTATTTTGGTATTTCCAGTTATTATTATATGATGGTTATTCATATTTTATCTCTACACTTTCACATACATACACTGTACATGCCTTTATGCTATATATAGAGGGCTATGAAATATAGCGTAGCAACAAATAAATTGCGATGACGAATTATTTCGATACTTGCATAATTTTTATTTTTGTTTTTGTTCTGCGTATTTACAATGTAGGTCCTGAAGCCAACGTCTTCTGTTGTAAAGGTACAGATACTGTCGAAAACAACAACGAAATGAGCAAAAGTTCGCGTCGGATGACGGAAAACAGCGCATGCCTTTTTCACGTGTTTACTGAACGACCCAGAGCAAAGCATTAACTTTGTTAATTTTAAAACCCTTAATATACAAAATGTAAAATCGCAAAAATCAGCCGTTCATAAAAATAAGAACACAGCCAGCCCGAAACACACTATAAGCCTAGACAGAATCGTTACAAGGATAGAAACCGCTGCTGCTCTGCCCCAACTGTTGGTCTCACTCAGGGTGCGATTTGTGACCTGGAGCAGTGGGGGGGGGTATGTCGAGCTTGGGGGATGTAGTTGTTGGGAAATGTAGCAGTGGGGCGATGTAGTGGTGGGAGATGTAGCAGTATGGGATGCAGTTGGGCAGTGGGGGAAGATCCCCCTTCTCCCCTACAAATCGCGCCCTGGTCTCACTCACAACCTAGAAGGACGCTAGGGGAGACCGGGGATAGTTGAGAACGGGGGCATATTTGGTACGGAGGCTTTAGTACTTTTATTTATACGCATTGTACTTACTTACATAGACTTATAACTAATAATTGGGTTTAGTACATCTAAAGTCCGTCAAAATGCTTTGCGGTGCTTTTTAAGAAAACGTAGATATAAGAATGTTTGCTCGAGGTTAGTTATCGGTCACTTTCATAGTAGGCTTCATCACAGGAGCAATATAATAAGAATTTACATGGATCTTCATTTCTTAATATTTTAATAGAGTAATTTCGATGTACAAAACGTTCATGATGGGAATTTTAGGGTGCGAATGATAAATAATGACACTATATGCCTATCAGCTCGCCCTTTGGTAAGTGATGCAAAATGGAACATGCTGGTAATGGTGTTCATACTTGGTCAGCTGAGCCTTAATGACGTTTATTGTAGACTTTAATTAAGCGTGAAATAGTAACCTATTTAAATAGCCAAATACGAAAGTTCTAGCGGCACTGCATATCGTGCAATTACATAAGGAGTGAAAATAGCATCAACTAGCCCCGGTCTCCCCTACATCCAATGTGCTGATTAGGTAAAAATCGAAGAGGCTAAGAAGAGTCGAAGAGGAAGAGGTGACAGAAGACAGACTTCGGTAAGCCATTTCTGTGTCGGCAATGGTCGCTCTTAGATCAAAAGAGGCGCTTCCTTTGAAGACCGAGCTGCGGTGCTTTAAAAATTCACCTTAAGTGTTAAACCCAGGACACAGAGAGAGTTAAAATTTTGTTGTGCGTAGAATTTATCAAACTCAACCCAGCTCCGAAGCATGAATCTTCATATTAAGCACACAGCCTGACAGTTTAGTGTTGCAGAGTTTTATAGCGCATTTTCTTTGTACTGGCAAGTTGGCAGACTTACTGACCGGTGCCATCCAGTGGCGTAGCCAGGGTTCCGGAATGGGGGGGGCTGGTACAAAGTCTTCTACAGACCGATAATTACAGTCCCGACTAGAGGGCTTGGGTCGTACTAAGGAGGGAGGAGGAGGGGCAGAGGCAGTCAATTAAATGTCACGAAGGGCCGAATTATTATCTGACTGGTGTCCAAGGGTCAGGTGTTTTGAGAAATATAGTTCATAAGTACAATAGTAGTAAACAGGTAAGCTGAAAACAAAACAATAAAAGTCTGCAAATAGTAGAAGAAATTAGTTATCGTTCTGATGCACACTTCGATTGTTCCAGCGCACATCGCTGTAACACGTTGTTTTCATGCTCTGTCCCTGTCTGAAAGTCTGTCTCCCTCTTCCTTTCTCCTTCTGTTTGTTCACTGTCTGTCTGCCTGTCTGTCTCTCTCTCTCTTTCTCTTTTTCTCTCTTTCTCTTTCTCTCTCTCTCTCTCTTTCTCTATCTATCTATCTATCTATCTATCTATCTATCTATCTATCTATCTATCTATCTATCTATCTATCTATCTATCTATCTATCTATCTATCTATCTATCTATCTATCTATCTATCTATCTATCTATCTATCTATCTCTCTACTACTCTACCTAATTCTCTGTCTCTTTCAGTTTAGTTTAATTTTCGCTTCGTGTTTCGCCCTTTTGCCGTCAGCGCCAGTGTGGATCACAAGTTGGACGGTCGTTCGCCGGAGGAATTCCAGCCCCCGTGGCGGGCGGCGACCCGGCTGAACTCGGTTAATTGCCGGCGGCGGTTCACAGAGGACAGCACATGCAGAGGACTGTAGCGCAATTTATCTTCACTGTTTATTTATGCGAATACTCGAAGCTTTTCATCATCTATTCGGCTGCCTCGTCGTCAAAGAGAAGCTGAAGCCGATTATCAACCGCTCAAAGCCAAACGCTATTCCTTTTGTTCACAAATCATCCTATAATAGACTAATAGAGTTAACTTCGAGCAGGGATTTTCCTACATCCCCCAGCAGGGGGCTACACTCCACCCCCGGTTTGTGACAGACGCCCCTGCCCTACACCTCTTTCCAGGGGTGGTGCTGGCTATCACCCAAACCAGAATTCTAATATGTCATCCATTTTCAGATTGACTCATGTATTCATGGTCTACGTCATCCTATACTGGGGTAGTTTTTGTTAATCACCATTCATTGGCGTGATTATCTTTGGAAGTTTTAGAATTTCGACGATACGGCGGAGCCGTGCAGTGCACTGTCTTTCATTGACACCCCCTGCAATTATGGGACACCCACTCCTCACCCACCCTCCCCCTCGAGCGCAAATTCCTGGGAAAATGACTGCCTCCGAGATTATTTCTTTCCAGTATGCGCCTATCTGTGCCGTTATTTATGAGTCAGATACCGAATCTGGTCCTTATGCCCTTCCTTAGCTTCTAATCAATTTCTATCCATATCCATAGAACTAGAGACCTCTACACTACCAAACGTTCGTTCAAATCGTTGGCCAATAGTGCTCTTATAGCTCACTACGTGATTATAATTATTCATGAGAAATCAATTAATTAATATTGCCAATGAGCTACAACGAGAGGAGATCCAGTTTTTCTATGGCCTAGGGGGCATTCCCTCATTCTGTCCAATTGTAGCTCTAAACAATCATCTGAGAGACCGGCATCTGGAGAATAACAATGGAATACGTCCTGACTTAAAGGTTTGGAGGGCTCTCGAGGCAAGACAACATTCGAATTCGTATTTTGTTATTCCGAAACGTTTTTCTACGGTCTGTAACTTGAAGAGTCCTGACTTTTTCTTCTTAAGTGCGTCTCCTTTCCTTGCTATCGTATAATGTGCAACCGATGACCGAGGAGACTGCACTTTCAATTTTGCAGTTTAAGGTGAAGCACAAAGGTCCGCCGCAAGAAGTGTCAAGTTGTCAAGTTTCATCCGACGACTTTTGTTTGTTTTCTTATCATCGCAGAACTTTCCTTCCTTTGATTTCTCAGTTTTCGTCTGACTCTAATGTCCCCCGCAATTCCTTTGTGTTCTGCCGCGTAAAGCCGCGGACGCACACGATTATTTTTCGTTTTGGATTCAACCTCCGATTTCCCCAGGAATTCCGGCGGCTTTTCTCCATCGTTTTTTCTCAGAATTTCGACCAGAATTTGCCGGCGCCTACAGGCGGATAGAAATAGAACGATAGGCCTATGCTATTCGCAGCCGGAAATTCGAGAAAAAGGAAACGTAAACCGCTGCTGATGTCAGCCATTTTCCTGTACTGGCAGTACTGCCAACAGAGCAGCGCGTTCAATGTGGCGTTGCGATAGCTTCTGAGTTTCCGGAAAATTTGACGCTGTTCATTCATGCCTTTCATAGGTATATTATAAGTATAGCGCAATTTTGAAGCATTTTAAAGTTAGTTCAGAAAAATATTATCAGAGTCGTACCCGCGAAATTGTCTAAAATTATTTACTGAAAAATATTTTAGTCCAAAAATGCCGCCCCTCCCCCCAAAAAGTGTCGCCGTAGGCAGTCGCCTACTTCGCCTACGTCTAAGATCGGTTTTGAACTTATGAAATGCAGAAGACTAAGTGGGAAATAGGATCGGCCTAATGTAGACTCAGACAATCTTAAGGATCTTCTTTGTCTTGCCCATTATTGTAATTGAAACGCTAATTTTTCATTTCCTTCCTAGACAACAGATGCTGGATATTTGACCCAGTTTCAAACGCCCGGTGGATAAATTGGACCAATATTCCTCTGCTGAATCTCATTAATCACACAGTCTTGTGTTCTGCCCCATAGGACCTCCTCACTGCGTCGACGAAACTCTTCGTGGGCCGCACCGAAATTCCCGAATTGGGTTCGGAATCGGATGAGTTTGTCGCTGTTGGCGGCCGTGAACCCGCACCCCTCTCTGCTCCCCGCAGGGGCGACGCTGCCTTGATGCCCCCGACGCCCGTGCTTCGAGGCGACCGACCGGCCTTCCGCCGGCAACAACAGTTTTACGAGGCTTTTATGGGTTTAAAATTGCGTCTATTAGTCAAAGGACTTATCTACGGAGCAGTTACGGCCCTTACGGGTGTCCGAACTGCAAGCAAGCGTCTTTTATTGACGAATATAAAATCTGAAGAGCGTGTCACTTTTTAAGAAATTCAAAACATGAGAGAGAGAGTCGACCCAGAGAAAGAAAATATTGGATTTTATTTTCCCTGCAGAGCTTGTGGACTAACTTCAAACTTCAACACGGTTTTAAAAATTTGCCGTGGCGTAGCCAAGGGAGGGGATTGAGTTAACCCCTTGGCTGGCCGACCAAAAAATGTTTTTGCGTATTATTATTCTGTGGGTAGAAGGGGCACCAAAATCGGGTTTAAGGTGGCATAAAAGGAAAAAAGAAGCAAAAAAATAATATACAGGGTGGCGCAAAAAACCGGACTATATTAAATGCCAAACCTAATGTGACTAGTCCGGTTTTTTGGCGCCACCCTGTAGTTGTACAGGGGCTGTCCGCGCACTCATATAGCTATATAGCTATATAGCTATATTAAAACTGACTTAACCAAGCAAAATAATAGGTGACGACTGTTTTGCTTGCAAGTATTTTCGGTCGTAACCCTCCCCCTTCGGAAATCCTGGCTACAATGCTGAAAAAGTCATAATGCAGATACGATATGACCGTAAAACCTCGGTGAAACCCGGCCACCTAATCCGTAAGCCGTAACGACCCCTCCCCTTGGATAAAAAATCACCCTGATGAACTGATTCCCGCCTTTTGACTATGATTATTTAGGCACAATCCAGGATCACGAAAAAGAGGTAGACCATGAAAAAAGTGGAAATACAACATCAAAGAATGGACAGGACTCACTATATATAGAGCAGGCGACAAGAACAGCGGAAGACCGTAAGTAACACTTGGGGAAGAAAGGCAGTCCACAATGCAGCCAATCGTCAGAGCGAAGACGGTTAAAGACAAGAGACTAGACACTTAGCGCCTGCGAATAAACAGCCACCGCGATACTGCCATCGAAAGCACTATATAAATTCACGAGATTTTACTTACTTATCTACATACTTATTTACTAATCATTTGAAAAATTGTAGTTTTCCGAGGTTTCAAACCCTCCGATATTCGTCGTTTTCAATTTAGGCCTACTGCTGCAGATTCTTCATTTACTGAGATCTCCTGCATATTAGCGCCATCTCTCGATTACAAAAGATTATAACATTTCAGAGCTCACCTTTTGAAGCGTAGGTGTTGCTCCGTTCATACAAAAGACCATGGAACCCACCGTTTAGACCTACTTATTGCGCTGCACACATGCCGGATGGGGGTGTGGGTGGGGCTCTGACCCAAAATCTTAGATTTTCCTCAAAAATTTGTAATAATTTAGGAGTTAAGGTAGTTTTTTTCTCACAAAGACCCTCGTCGAACTGCCGTAAGTTCCCCGATGACAGAGCACGACAGTGCATGCAACACTGGGCGCCGGGCCACCTACGGAACAATTAAATAACAGATTCTGATAAGGGTTTCGACGAAATTAAAGACTTTTACCTGTCGGTTATGATTTTAGAAGGTCAGTTTTTTCATCGCCGCAGGAATTTTTCGGTTGTTTATGTCGCCAGCAGCTCCACCAGTCGCCCGAGCGCCGAGCGGCCAGCTCCTGCTGGGTGGAATGAAAGGCAGCGGGAGAAAGTTTGACAAATGCACTTATTCGTTGGATTTAATGAAAAACTGAGGGCGTTGACCAGCACTAATACGGCTCCTTAGCCTACGGGCGACCTTTACCTTGCATTAACCTTCAAGCGGCCGACCCGTGTTGCACTTTAATCGAACCAGCGGGATCGTTGGTGCCACGGTCATTCTGTGCTAGGGTTCACTTTACTGCCAAATGCAATATATCATATCATTTGCCATATCATTTATTAGTATGAACCATGGGCTGCTTATCCTAAATGTTTAGAACTGAAATAACAAAATGTACGCCTATACGCCTATATTCTGGAACTATTAGACCACTAGGTCTACATCGAAATAACCAATATAAGCAGAGACTAACAGTTTAGCCATAAGTTATCTGCGAATTGTAGAGATGAAGCAAATTCACATTGCCACGAAATCTTGACCCCAAAGACCTACTTACCTACTAGAACGAATGAGATTAAAAGTATTGTCGACAATTATTACAATTCCACAATATCCCACTTCGTAGATGAACTGGTGGTAGTGTTTTACACAGTTAACAAGATTGTTGTCTCGTTCGTCAGTGGCTGTTGCAACTGTGTTCATGTAGAGGACAAAGGACTGTTTATTTCTATTTTAAAAGGCAGTCTATTAATGTCGTTTTGCAATTTGAGAACTTGAGGTAGGGCCTAATATGACATCCAGTTATCCAGTTATACACTGTGTCCGGAGAAAATGGAACCATTTGATAATTATGAAAACCAATGTCAATTATTTATATGTATTATATTTTGTACTCCAGACCTCGTCTCAATTCTAATATAAAATTAAAATTGAATATGACCTTCATTCGAAAACATTTTGTCGGCTTATCAACGCACTCAAGAAAGTAGAAAATAACGCCAGCCAATAGATAGACAGAAAACTGTGACATGTGAACGCAAAGCTACAAATCGCTCAAACGAATAAACGGGCTCTAATAAAATGCTGCGCTAATGACACAAATAGAAGTCTCTTTATGTGCATGATTAAAATTTTGTCTTAATTGGTGCAGAGTCGAGGTAGTTATTACGATATTATGTTTGGTGATTCTTTTTTTCCGGACACAGTGTAGAACCTTGTTCATCCAATGTATACTGCGTGTACCGCAGTTGAAATGGATAATGAACGAGTACTTCGGACGTTTAAGCTATGGAATAAAACTCGGAAAAGCGGAGAATTATTGGTCACTGTCCTACAAATTATACAGAGGAGCAACTTGTAAACACACATGTGTTGGAAATTCCATCGGCTATACATCGCTACCGAATTTTATAAAACTTATTCAAACTCTAACTAGGTTATTGTCAAAATAAAAAGTGTTTGGCTTCTATTGATTCGCAGTATGCAGTGAGTGATTATCGAAGCCTGTTCCTAGCAGTTCTAAGCTATTCGCTAGGATTCTCTTTGTCGTCGGGAAATGTCTGGATTTCGTGAATAGACGGATGCCGTTGGAGAGGTGCACACTCACTTGCCAGGAGGTGCAGCCTGCATCATCTGCATGACGTAATTTACGAATGACGCTTTGAGGGGTTCAGAGATGTGTGACAGTTTGTGACAAATTCCATTGCTGTCTGCTTATCACTATTTGCCTACCCGTATTTTCGTCCTGTTTTTGTTTCCAGGAGAACAAGAACTATCGAGGACTTCAGTGACGTCTAATCAGGAAAATTTGACGGATCTCGGTGAGCCGTTTCATCAACTGAGTGTAAATCGAATCAATCTAATCTTTGAAATGTGTCTTAGAAAAGTAAAAGTAAACCAAAACTTAGCACGAAAATGAAAAGTAAAGATACAAGCCATTTGACGAATTCGACGTGGCCATAAATATATAGAAGATCGAAGTATATACATGCCGACATTCATTTCCGTTCTTCGGTCTTAGGCAATATGACCTCTGTTAGTGATTAAATAGGTGGTTAAAACTTTTAATTTAGAGTTATAAACCATCTGTCAACATCGATTCTCCAAAAATATAATAAACAGCAAATAGGGCGATTACAAAGACTACGAATAATGATAAAGATCACGATCTGATCAAATACTGAATTCAACCAGACATGGAAGTGGGCTGGGTCTACCCGCGGGTTGGTTTGGGTCATAAATTTCCATGTTTATGGTGGGTTGCGTGAGAAAATAAGCCATGTAATAAATTGTAATGTATTACGGTAAGATGGGTCGGGTCGAACCCTATTGTTTTCGTGGGTTGGGTCTAATTCATGATGGGTTGGGTCTTTAAAATGGACCCAAGTCCATGTCCGGATTAAACACAAAACAAGCATTCGTTACGTATTTCGTTAAAAAATTTAATCACGATAGAAGTTTATCGGAATAAAAATGTATATTTCATTTCAGACAATCTGTAATTAAATTAATGAAATGACAAAAATGCTGAATTATTTAAAAAAGAAAGCGAAGAGAGAGATTTTGATGATAAAGCTGAGTTAATGTATATAGCTACGGTTACTTTGAATGAAAATAATAAAATCGGTTACAACATGAAATTGAAAGTCTCCTTCGTCACACTGTCCCATTCCCTTAAACACGTGAAAACAAAGCCATACACACAGAGGCGGCTTCGCAGAGGCCCCCGGGTCCCCCCATTGAATGCCTTGTCCCCCAGTGGCCATCTTGCTTTAGCGCACTCATTCTAAGCAATTGGACTATTCCAGATTTATGAAAAATGGTTTGTCCCCATGCTCAGAAGTTACCGCCCCAACGCCCATCCAGCCCCACTTGCCAAATCCTGGGGCCGCCACTGCATGATTTACACAGCAATACTTGACCTCAGAACATGTGAAAAAATATATCGTGGCCGCTGCAGCTGTCAATATCTCACCGAGTTCGAAATTTTCTGTACAAAAATCGCTGAATAGAATATATTTGACAATTGACGATCATCTCGGCCAAGACTTCGATTGTTCAGGGCGGTTGTAGGTCTATTTGCATCGATTGCGTTTAGCTATCGACTGCCTCCTGTACTTCTCGGGATCTCATACATGCTTTCTTGCTAAATGCGGCGACATTTGAGACGAATCTGTCGATTTTGTGTCAATTCTTGCACGGCTCTGTAACGCGCTTTGGTCCGAACTGACAAAGTTTCTCTCTCTCTCTAGGATAGACTCCAGGTTTTGTTTTGTTTTGTTTTATTTGTTCCGTACGAGAGACGTCCCGAAATTGTGCAGTTGCGTTTGTAAATGTGAAATCGTCGGTCGATTTCTGACGTCGGGACTCCAGCATTGCAACATCATCGCGTACCTGAAATTCATCGATTAGTCGCACAGTGACAACGAGGCCATCAAAGATTATAGAGCCGCAGAACTGCCCAAATTACCAAAAACAAAAATCATGGTGAAAGGAACCACGATGGTTATGCTGCAGACATTGCTGGATTGTGGGTGCTCCTAACAACTTAACGAAATCCTATATTATAATATGGAACGCAAAATTGCGTCACGGAATGGATAGCCTGTTGTGTATCAAGGTCTCCACAATATTGGCACCAACATTTACACAAGCGTACTTGAGCTGTTTCTAGCGGGTTTTGGAACGTCATTATCTGCCATAGCGGGATCTGCGACTAACCCCTCAACCGTAAACACTTAGACTAATTTTAGATTCAAATCTTGAACTTCTGAGCAATTTTGCAGACTGCATGGCAAGATATCTATTCAGAAATCGCCCTACCTTTATTGGATCAAAATTTCCTAACGTTTCTACAACAATCTGACAATTAGTCCTGGTCTGAATAGACTGGGTCCAACTATCCGGCCTCTCCCTCTCGTGGCACACTAACGGATATTAAGACAGACACGTTTACCGGTATTCCATTTAGTCCGAGTAGGGACATGGGGTGTCCTGAACTCCCCAGCGCGTAACCCCAAGTTGCAGAAGTTTTGAGAAGCAGGTTCGAGTTAGAACGTGAATTCTGGCGCATACTTTAAATGCTTCAATTGTAATTTATTACTGAGTGGACAAAATCTGTAACATATCTAAGTATATCGATTTCGTCGAAAATCACACTACTCCTTGAAAAGTTTCTCATCGGCTCTGCGTAAATCTCACTATTGGTCTCAATCCGAATGGGAGGGGGGCCTCCGTGCCCCTCGTGGTTACGCCAATGTGTACAGCAGAAATACGAAAAATCGCATAAGACACCTGAAACTACTTTAAAATATCCTTTCTCAAAGATTTTAAGTAGAAGAAAGCAAAGCTTTTGACGGTAACTAATTTGAGTTTAATCAGATGGATTTTGACGATCTTTGCGAGGCATTTTGACACTTGGCATTTCTTACAGATCTTTGGGACATCCTGTTGGCAGAGCCAACCTGTAGCCTTGCTGAAGGTAGGAGAGGATATCCGACGATGCGAGACCGGGATACGGCTGCTGTGCAAAGGTGACTAATTCCCAGAGAGTTATACCGAACGACCACTAAAACAGACAACACTTTCAAGAACAACAAACAAAGTGCTGACAATAGGAAAGACGTCTTCGATTGAAAATGCTTAGCGCCAATGAATTACAGACGCTATAATTATAATATTATCAGCGTGATAATAATCAGATTTAGCAGTTTTCTCAGCGCTATTGCTTTCGACGAGTTGGCGTTATTATTGTTCTCTTTTTTTCAATTTTTACTAATTGCACAAATTAAGTTATGAAGCAAATAGCCCCTAAAACAAATTTTGAGGGCGAAAGTTTCTTCAGAAAGTCAACGACGATCAGTGTTAGGAGTGATCTTAGATCGTATTATTATTATTATTATTATTATTATTATTATTATTATTATTATTATTATTATGCCATTCAATCCTATTTTGCGTTGTCTTCCTATATATTGTCCTTTGGCCTATCGTATAGTAGTCTAAGCAGTGTGTAGTGGTAATATGTAAGATTTAGAACAGACCACATCGCTGGCTGGGCTGACGATGCTATCAGAAAGAGATTCCACTGCCATCCACCGCGTTGGGATTACGGATTCGACTGTGGGGGAGGGAGAGGAGGAGGAGGAGGAGTCATGATGTGGGTCATCGTAATCGAAGGAGAATATGTCCGCTGCCAATGCGTTGTCAGCCAGACGAACGCTCTGACAACTGTCGACGCTGAATCGATATAACAAAGACTAAGCAATTATTATTATTATTATTATTATTATTATTATTATTATTATTATTATTATTATTATTATTATTATTATTATTATTATTATTATTATTATTCTGTTCAGAGTAACTTAGATGCCGAGTATTAATTACTTAGAAGAGATTCGCGTATACCCTGATGATAATTATTAGCGTCTCTGCTTCATTTGCCACGCGCCCTTTTATAAGATCTAAAGCCGTATATAGATGATTCCACGCCCAAAACCTTGCTGAAGTCAACGTATTTCAAATTCATCCAAATGAACTTCTGAACAATCGTCTCAGAATTCGCTTCAAAGTGGCATCTGTGTGGGAATAGGTCTAGTACGGTAGTTTCAGGACAAATCTTCGATAGATTCAGCTTCGTGGCAGTAGGCCTGCTGCGTGCGACAGCCAATTTCAGCAACAAGACCCGCTCTTAAAAGTCTTCATTGAGAGTGAAAGTTTCAGTGACTATCATTAAAGCAAATGCCATTGTAGGCCCCTACATCTATTTGCTTAACGCTGTTCCATCAATTTTACTCATAAGAAGTAAACGCAAATGAATAATTCCAAAGCATTTTGCATTGAGCAAGGGCGAAGGAGATCAACTTTCCACTCATGTCTGAATTGTTTTTCATTTGTAAAAGGTGAAAATATTATTGTACATAAGAGTAGACGTAACTATTAGCTCATAATTACAGATTTTCACGGAAGCCTTCGTAATTATTTAGATTTACTTAATTTATTTAGCGTCCCATTTATCGGACGCTAGGCACGAGAGGGTGGGGGCGTTTTGCTAGAGTAAATGCAACAACTTCACTCATCGTACAGCAATGACTTATTAAAATTAGTCACCAATCTCACTATACAGTCCAATTGAGCTTACAACTATTAATGTAATCATGAAACAAGGTATTTATCAGTTCAACCCCCCATGAAATGAGGCAAAACAAGCAATGCAAAGTCCGACATTGCATTTACGGCACTGTTTTTTAACACTTAGGGGCTGTCCATTAATTATGTCAACAATTTTTTTGGCAATTTTTGACCCCCCCTTGTCAACAACTGTCAACTTTCACTTAACCCCCCCATAATTACGTCAAAAACTTTTGACCCCCCCCCAAGATCAATGACAGGTCCCAATAACAAGGCTATTATTTTTGGCGGTGATGACCATTTTTACCATTTCCCATTTTTTGCTCATCGAGTGTCAAAATGTGGTGGTGATGACCTTTTTTGCCATGATTTTTTCCATTGTAATAAGTAGTATTTCATGAAATTTCCTATTTTTGATTATTTGTAAAAGGTGAAATTGTTGACGTCAACTTCTCTTGACCCCTCCTCCCCCTGTCAACAACTGTCAAACTTTTTCAAACCCCCTCCCCTAAATTGTTGACGTAATTAATGGACAGCCCCTTACTCCACGCACAGCACACCGTCCAAGTGATTAAAATGTCCCCAAGACTTTTCAAGTCTTTTCTAAATCTGCCATATTTGATATTTGAGAAATGCGTGTACTCAAAAACAACTTAAAGTCATACGCGATCTTACTTACATACAGTTTCTCGTTGCTATGTCGCCATGTACGATGTTGTTTCTATGGAGATAGTTGATAGCGGCTGCCAATTGTATAGCAACGCACATAAGCTGCTCGATACCCAGTTCCTGTACAAAATACACGAACCTACGTGACAAGTGCAGACCCGCCGATAGGAAGCCAGAGGACAAACGCCCAGGAGGGAGCCAGGCGACTTGTAGGGTCCGGAAAATAAAGTTATACAAGTTGTTATCTTATACAGTAATTATGGCAGAATGATCAAAAGTCCTGACAAGCAAAAAGGTGGTCAGCTAAATATTTTTATGATTTGCCGATTGTTTAGGGGCTCGTGGCTGGTTAACTATGAACGGCATCTCCTTGTTCTGTTCTGAATTCTCTCACTTAATAATAATAATAATAATAATAATAATAATAATAATTATTATTATTATTATTATTA
The DNA here is from genome assembly GCA_018105865.1 of Metaphire vulgaris. Taxonomy (NCBI): domain Eukaryota; kingdom Metazoa; phylum Annelida; class Clitellata; order Crassiclitellata; family Megascolecidae; genus Metaphire; species Metaphire vulgaris. The sequence goes on along the minus strand of CM030832.1, from coordinate 27,721,485 downwards.
TTATTATTATTATAAATATAATAATACAAATACAAATTAAAGATAATAATATGGTTCAGAGTGGTTCAGTAGGATCTGCCCTGTGTGACAGCCACTATGTTTCGCCCGGATATTCATTCACATTATGGTCTTGCTGTGTACACTTCCTCTCCGTCTTTGCCCTCACATACTGTACTATCCATCTCTTTGCATCTGAGAACTTCAAACGTTGCCTTTCTTGCACTGATCGGGTGATTAAATTGACGAAGGGGAGATAGGCCTAATATAGGCATATACGTAGGTCTGTATAGGTCTAGACTCTAGAGGAATAGCAGAGCTGCGTAATAGACATGGGCGTATTTAGAAAGGCTTAAAGGGGTAAGCTGAAATTTAAGATGTTCGAAAAATAACTTTTATTCTATGTTCTGCAGTAACATACAATTAAGTTTATTAAAATGCTGCAGTTTCTCTTAATTATCTCAATTTTTTTGCTCCATAATTGTTTAACAGACGAAAGCTGATTGCAATTTGTAACGACGCAGTAACGAAACATTTATTAATTATGGAGCGCAATCTCACTTTCTTAAAGTTTCCTTCACTTTACTACATTTTTACTAATTGCACAAATTAAGTTATGAAGCAAATAGCCCCTAAAACAAATTTTAAAATATTTTGCGGTGCAACCTAAGGGAATGACCAAAGACCAAAGGCCAAAGATCAAACGGGTATCCGCTATATGGATCAGGAGCATATACCCCCTAAATACGCCACTGGTAATAGAATAGGCCTATATATAGGATTTGACCAAATATACCGTAAAATCAGGAATTAACTGCTTACGACGGATTGCCTTCTGTCTTGGAGATAAATCTTCAGAAAGCCTTCGTCGAGACGGGGATAGACGAGAAGCGTCTGACCAAACGTGTCGACGCACGCAGCCATTATGCTGTGGATGTTCTCGTGCTGTAAACGAAGAAGTCGACACCCGTCTCTGACCATCTTCTCCACTAGATCGTGCTCACAGCCATCTGAAACTATATATTCCGCATCTTTTCTCTCATCTTTTGCTTTTTCACGCGATATCAGACATATAGACATGTCACGCGGGTCCATTTTTTTTAAAAACCCAGCCCAATCCATTATCATTCAGACCCAAACCCCACCCGCGAAAGAAAAAGGGTTACCTGACCCAACTAAACTCACCGTAATACAATTTCTTAAACCATGACTTATTTTCTTACCCAACCCACCATAAACATGAACATTTCTGACCCAGCCCAATCCAACCCATGGGTGGACCAAATCCACGTCCATTTCTACGCGATATACGGTATATATATATAAATTCACACACACATGCACACACACACACACACACACATATATATATATAACTTAGTTTTCCCATATATATATATATATATATATATATATATATATATATATATATGCAGTATATAAAAGCTATGTTTATCTTGTTTGGTTATTCTCGTAGCTGGTGGAAGCTTAGAATTGGAAGTAGATTTGTTCAATGCAGACAATCCATTAGATATAAGCACTTTCAAGTTTTTAATGCGAATGGTATTTCGACGGATCTTATACTTGATAGATTTGACAAATATTCGAGTTTTAATTCAAATGTGCCTCGAATAGGCTTGTTGAATGTGTGCATATACGCGTGTATATGTGTGCATGCGTGCGTGTGTGCGTTTGTGCCTGCGTTGACTGAAATTTGATCTCGAATGATGAGTCATTCAGGATCGTGTGAGCTTCATCTAAACATTGGCATGGAAATTTCAGTTTTTAAAAAAATAGAACATCTCTGCTTATAGAGCAATATTTTACCACCACCCCCTCCCCGCAGTGTGTGACGGCTGCGACAATTCTTATGATGCACGCGTGACTTTGACACGTAGATTCTAAATCACAGCTGATGATATGGTCATATTACAGTTCTGAACAATCGCACGAAGCATAGAGGGTGAAAATTAAAGAGTAGCCAAGTTAACAGCCTCTGGTTAGGAGCAGGTGTAAAAAGGACAGCCCTTTGATTTGAGGCCTTACTTGATCTACAGTAATTATGACGTAATTTACAGTGTAAGGTGGTTTATGAGGCTAATGTTAGCCTGTGTGAAAACCACTGTAGTAACTCTACAGTCTACATAGTACATTTAATAACCTAGTCTTCTAAGATAACTTTTGAATTCGTTTATTATTGTTTCAACTGTCACTGCCTTTTTGCCCAGACTGTTCCATTTGTCCATGCACAACTCTTTTCTTCCTTGGTCCCACACTCTGCTTGAACAATTTGCACGCGTAAATCGAGAGGAGCCACTATACTTGGAAGAAGCCACAGCCGTCGGACCCCACGACAGCCATTTACCTGTCACTGTTTTCACGAAGACGTCCTTTGCGTCCAGGTCGTTAATTCCTGTGATCAGCGATCCGCGGTATATGCGCCCGTAATCACCTATACGTTGCAATCAGATGAAAAAAACAGGTGTGCATTGTAAAGACAAGCTCGTTCGTTTTCTAAATTACATACTGGCGCGTTCGCCTCAAGATGCGTACAGACCAACGATGTCTTAATGATAAATGAGAGAGGGCCGGTCAATTACCCGCCAGAAGACAGACGGTGATCGTGATGTATAGAAATCGATAGATCAAAAGTCCGCGATGAGAGAAGAGAGAGAGAGAGAGAGAGAGAGAGAGAGAGAGAGAGAGAGAGAGAGAGAGACGGCCAATATGTAGTGACCTCTCGTTCACTTTATATTCTAATCGTCTACTGATGTGCATCGAGAACAACTTGTATAGGCCTACAACTGGCAGACTACGTATGGAGCGTGGACTAAATGAAGTCTTTTTAAATGGCAAAGATGCGCTTCATCTCTTTTCAAATGCCAACACAATATACTCCAACCAGCGATTAACCGATTTGATTATAAATCGTTAGCGTCTTTAGCAAAGAGACGCAACTATACAAAGGCTCTGCGCGTTCTCATCTGTCCGGACCTTCTGCCTTCGTCTAAACTTCGCCGTCTCATTTATCACGAAGACGTCGTTGGCCTGTGCCTATATGCATGTTGAAGCGAACGCGTCAATGTGTAATTTAGAAAATGAACGAACTTCTGCACAAAGGAAATTGACATCAGAGACGCCAGCAGCCTAATTAGCTACGATACAATCTGTTGAGAAATTTAATCAGATTAGAGGAGGCTGAGATAGACAGACAGAGAGACAGACAGACAGACAGACAGGTGATTGAGAGGCAGTTTGTTTTTTAAAAAAAAGCAGTGGGGTTTGACTATATATTCCAACCCAAATTGTTTCACCTGCAGGGAAGGGTCGTACATGCAGAAACCAAAATTAAAAGCCCCTTCTGTGGATTTGAGCTCAACCAGTCGGGGTTAAAATTGGACATTGCACATAAGTTTCCTCAGGATGCTATCTCATAGAAATGTACATAGGATAAAAAAGGTTGCGACGCAGTGTAATGCTCATTTTTTGTTTTATTTTCAACAATTTCTCTCAAGCTGTAGAGAATTTTCGAAATCGGTTTTCTTAACCATCTCTAAGTTCTTTAGGCCTCTTTGGTTTCTGCAATCGGCAACATCCCTTGTGGTCGTCGACGCAAATAGCGACAAACTCTGAAAGAAAGCGAGTTTAAGCGACATTTGAAATGTGAGTCAAAAAGGGACGTGATCATCACGCACTTCACCTTGTATGACTATTTCCTTGAGTGACAATCTGCATGGTTCGATACGAATTGTTGACAGAAGATTAAGGAGATCCGATGGTAGACAACGATCGACAGAGGGCGCGCGAGGATTGGTACGCCATCGTCCCAAAGTACCCCCTGATCATAACACAGTCGATGCAAGTACCATGTACAAGGATGGATTTTCAAAATGGATTTTCCTCTCTGTCTTATATGCTAATAATTATTTATCGCTGAAAGCATTGCTCAATAAAGAAGTGAAACTATTTGACTGAGAAGGACAGAACCTGCGTCAGTTGGGCTGAGAGCAGGATGGTTGATGTCAGCCGATATCAGACATTCCGGTTCATCGCCTGACTCCTTGTCTTTGCTCGCAGCCCTACAATTGTTAGAATGCCAGACGTTTTCAGTGCCCGTTGGATTCATGATACGCCGATTGGCATCAGCCGCTGACATGTCCTCTTATAAATGCAAGCAGACGTTGTTAACAGCGTTTATTAAGCGAATTTAAACGCAGAGTTGATTTCAATTACAGACCAAGTCTAAACAAATACACACACACACACACACACACATGTATATACAGTATTGTATATATACAGTATTTATCTACAGTATATATACATTATATATATAGTACAGTATATATACAGCATATATACAGTCCTGTATATATACTAGTATATAATATATATATATATATATATATATATATATATATATAGAGAGAGAGAGAGAGAGAGAGAGAGAGAGATCAGAATTCCATCGGTGCTCGTCTTGAACCTCGTGTCGTCTTGTGCCTCCAGCCGTCAATGTTTGAGATGAAACACATGTTAAAATTGCGCTATATAAATAAATTCTGATGAGCGTTTCCAATAACGGCTGAATGATTTGAGATCTTTTAGACATCATCCATGGACGGAGGAAAAATGCGCTATACGATGAGTTTTGAGTTATCGTTCGTCGTCAATAGGTTAACCAATATATAAATGAATCTATGAATAAAATGAATCTATTGCTATACTATTTATATTATTTAATCAAAATGTGAAGAGATGGTTCTCACCCGCTGTGACTGTTCTTCGATCGAGAACAGGAAACATACAAGACAAGGACAACGACGACGACGATGACGACGACGGCAGCCATTGAACATCCCACTCCAACGTAAAGAAGAGAACGAGATCGTCTGCTCACACCCTCCTCCTCCTCCTCCTTGTCCTTCTCTTCCACCTTTCCCTTCTTCTCACTCCCATCGACTGCTTTACACCAGCACCATACACACACACACACACACACACACACGCATACATTGCAGCGTGCGCTAGGAACAATTGAATAATATATACAACCGCATGCTTTACCTCTACTGCTGATATTGGCGTGATGGTGGTGGTGATGGTGATGGTGGTGATGATGATGATGATGATGGACTTGAATGCCTGAATACTTCCTCTAAATTGAGGCGTGAAGCAACTGCATCTCCTCGAGCTTGATCTTGCTCCACAGTAATCATGATGATGATGATTATGGCGGTGGGATGGTGATGGTGGTGATGATGATGAATGATCTATTGAACTTAGAATCCATATTTTTCTTGGGATCATCGCTCATCAGAGTTCCTCTACTGGATTGAGAAATAGCGAATCAGTAATCGGACAATTTGAAATGATTTGACGTAACAGGGAATGTCGCCGCTATACAGCGTCTGTTGGTCCAACCATTAAGGACATCTGTCTATACAGTATATATATAGGCTATATACGTATATATATATATATATATATATATATATATATATATATAGGCTATATACGTATATATATATAGGCTATATACGTATATATATATAGGCTATATACGTAGAGGAGTCTTGTTGCTATCACTTACCGCTTACAATTGGGTTTCGTTCTGGTTGCTGTCGTTGTTGACTAACTGCTCGCGACTGTTGAACACCTTCAACAGAATTCAGTGAAATATTTCTTGTGAACACAACAGGCTCATGTATCACTGCTTCTGTATTAAAAACAAAATTTTAAAATATTAATAAGTCTTAGATAAGAAAGTTGTCCGATCAAATCCTTTGGAAGACGACGACGACGATGACGGTAGTGGTGATGATGATGGTAGTGATGATGATGATGATGATGGACTTCAATGCCTGAATACTTTTAAACATTAAATTATAGATAGCCTATGCTTACAAATCCTTTGGCTATATATATATATATATATATATATATATATATATATATATATATGTTTCGTATGTTGAGAGTGGTTGCACTCTCTCTTTATGGTGCCACTCCATCTTACCTTTCAGAGCTACTCCATCCCCTTAGCTCTATCCCTGGTCGGCCATGTCTTCGGTCCACAAGCAATGGTCTTCTCAGTGTGCCCCAAGCACGAACTTCCATGTTCCTGAAGCGAAGTTTTGAATCAGTTGGCCCTATCCTTTGGAATGCTCTTGACGCCAGTATGCGTGGCTTAGCAACTCCTAATTCTATGGCCCTCTTTTTGAAACGACTTAAAACTTATCTCTTTGTTAATATACAGTAATTTGCTGTGGAAGCGCTTCTGAGTGATCTTTCAGAAGAGGCGCTATACAAATATCTTGTTACATTACATTACATTACATATATATGTACAGATTCGACAGATTTTTAGCATTTGAATAATGACGTATAGACCTCTTAAGCAGGGCTTTTTGCGTCGAATGTCGAGAGAGATGAGGTTGGAGGGAGACGTCGACACATTCAGTTGAACTTTCACCTCCACTTCCACACTCAGAAGTCCAGTGCATAGAAGACTTATGCTGAAACCTACACGCGCAAAACACAACAGCGGATTGTGTGTGTATGCGTGTGTGTGTGTGTGTATTTGTGTGTGTGTGTGTGTGCGCGCGCGCGTATGTGTGTGTGCGTATGTAGGTCTATATGTCAGTCGTCAATTCGTGAGAGTTAGCGTGTTACGTGATGAATCATTTCCAAATTCAGTCAAGTTCAACACTGAATACTTCGATTCTTGGCTATTGCCAAGGTTGTCACCCAAGTCAGCAACAAGCGACCAGGACAGCAGAAAGTCTGGACCCGGGACAAAGGTGCTTATATACGAAGTTCAACACCCATGCATGTAAGCCTATATCTGTTAATAAAAGTTAGGCCTACGTCGAACAAAATGTCTATGTCCTATGTCAAGGCCTACGTCAAACAAGGCTACACAGCGATATCCTATTAGCACAAAGTAAGCCTTATAAAATATATATTCAGCATCGTTTCTCTTTTGTAAAATTTGGTTTTGTAATTTTTTTAACTTCTCCTTCATGGGCCCCCTTTGAACCCAGTGGGCCCAAGAACAATGTACCGGTTGCTCCCCTTTCCTCATCACAGGCCTGACATAGATTACCGTCATCGATATGCTTTTTAATCTCTAGTCGATGTCCTTTGTATGAACCTCATATTTGATTTTTTAAGACATGTAATTGTCTTTTAATTACGCAGGTCTTATAGAATACCATAGACGTATCATTTGCGTTGCCTACCATTCAGTCATTCGCATGCACATTGTGTAGACTATACAGCGTCTATTGCTTCCTACCCATTGCCTATTTGTTAATTTTGAACTCCGCATCATTTCCATGTATAGACTATATTCAAAACTGAAACGTCTGTTAGAGCCAATATTTTTAGCATAATTTCCACAGTACCGTTATATTTGAAGCAGTTTTCGACGACAATGGAAAGATATTTTATTTATCTCAAAATATATGTAAGAAATGAGAGAGAGAGAGAGAGTGTGTGTGTGTGTGTGTGTGTGCGCGCTAGTCGAATTGTGGTTGCCCAGTGTACCGTAACTTAGAAGACAAAGCATGCAATTTGCAAGAATGAATTGGATAATGCTACAAATTCTGGGGTATAATATATATGGTGATTTCTTTGATCCATCGAAACTTCAATTCGTGCTTGCCCTATGATCTATACAAAGCGTCACTATAGCGTTACTGCAAGCCAAAACCAAATAGAAGGAAAATGTATCATTATAACTTTGCACTGAAACAGAAATGATGTTGCGTCTGTTTGTGCGTGAGTGTGTCTGCGCGAAAAAATGTTCAATTCGATGATTAGATTTGACCAAGTGCATTGCACGGTGGCTTCCATTGTAAAGATTACATTGAACTAACCGACACAAGAATTGTACATGTATATATATATAATACATATATATGATACATATATAACATATAGAATAATATATAATAATATATAATATATAATAATATATATAATAATATATATAATACATATAATATATAATATATAATACATATATAATACATGTATAGTATTATACATGTGAAAGATGAAAGGGCATACTCATTTCAAACTGCTTTTATATAACTGCAGATTGTATAACTAAATGTATCTTTTATGCATGAATGCATGGAAAAGTTATCTTGTATGGTGTATGACACTCATTTGCGGGTCTCTTTGATCTGCGATTGTACTGTATAAGCACACACACACACACATATATATATGTGTATATATATATACAGGTTGTAAATCGTTTTTACCGGAAGGTTTTGTTGGTACTGTCCCGTTGTTCGCAATGCTTGCCAGTGGCTGGTACATGGCGTGCTGATTGGAGACACTGATCAGCATTGCATAGCTCATCTGCAGAAACACAGGAGAAGAAGAAGAAGAAGGCCATAATATACGCTCCATGCAGCTACTCTCTTGCAACTCTATTCTGAATCACACAGACAAACACACACACACACAGACGGACGTGCACAATGAAAGGAAATTTCGGGGACTTAATTTCCGTGTCACTTCCTCTCATTTTTGTGTCCCTCCCTCCCTCTCTCTCCCTCCCTCCGCTCTCCCTTTATCTTCGTCATTCTCTTTGACAAACTGAAATTGCCGGACGTAACGAAGACGTCAATATTTGAACGATGTGGGAAGTTCCCGACGATAATCTTCTGTAATTAACCGATCGAAGCCACGATAGAGAATGATAGCCTTATAGAATAACACTGATAGAATCAATACGACTGCAGCATAGAGATGTAACCCTAGATGTTGACAAGGAGGCTGATCCAATTGAGGTTCCCGGTTTCAGGTAGAGAACCCGAAGCAGAATTGTTTTCGCCAATTACTGATGCTCTTGCGCATTAAGCGCACAGTGAAAGTGTTAGTAATAAATTACGACGAACAGAGGACGTTTTTAGGCTTAGGCGAAGTAGGCGGCTGGCGGCTGACGGCGCCTCTTGGACGGGAGGCATTTTCGACTAAAATATTTTTCCGATAATAATTTTAACAAATTTCCATCTGTTCTGTTACTTTCTTCATGTTCCAGTCTGTGGCCAGGAGGAAAAGGAACAAAGAAATGAGAGAGAGAGAGAGAGAGAGAGAGAGAGAAGAGAGAAGAGAGAGCTGCATGATATGGATATATATGCAACTTAATTAAGCGAAATAGGTGAGGACCATTATTTTGTTCGTCAGAATTTTTGGCAGTTGTGGGAACGACAGCATTACATCTCACCTGCTCTACAAATATTCTTCGTACTGGCCTTGATTACGTCATCGTTAAAGGGGTGGTGGTACGGCGGTATATATACCCTCCCAAAATCAGGCTACCTTAAAGTTTTTAATGTGTTTTTACAGATTTTCAAAGTTTTTAAAGATTTATAGGCCCCCCACCAAATCACATTATACCACCCAAATCAAATTCCTGGCTACGCCCCTGTCGGGATTTTCTGGAGGTCAATGGGTCAGATTTACAGCAATTGACTTCTCTGTTTATCTTACAGAATAGGTATTCAAAGAGTTAATGTCCTATCACCAGAGAAGATTCTGTCCAAAGAGAACGAAAAATACCGTTCGCTCGATAGGCTATTTAATAATGTTTGCGGTGTCCTATGCGCTGGTCACATCATGAGAGGCACGGCCGGAAACCTACCATTGGTAATAATGGAAGGTAGAAATAGAAGGAACAAGAGGAAGGTGTCGACCGAGAAGAAGCTGGATGGACGACACCGTTGACTGGACAAACACACAAAAACTATGGAGCCCTAAAAAGATTAGAAGATGAGAGAGAAATGGAGGAAAATGACTTTCAACCCCTCTGATATAGAGGACGACACATAAGAAGTTTCTGGTTGAGAAAATCAATGGTCGACCTTCGACCCTCGACCTAGAACTGGTTTACTTCGTCTCAAATAAGAGATCCGAAGATGTAATCATTAGATATGAATGTCAGTGCGTATAATCGTCTGTGAAAGCGCTCTCTTCTATATAGAGGCCTATAAATGACACATCACTTATCCCAATGTCACATAATTTCTGACCGCATGCAGTGACTAGCTATCGCTGCCCGTTGTACGTTCGTTTCCTGGAAATTCCGGTAATTCCGCTTTATATCCTACAAATTGAAAATTCATTTCTTCGTGACATTGGCCCAGTTTGACTGTCTATAGAAATTACTGCTCGTACGAAAGTCCATGAGCTACGACGATTCACCGCATATAAGAAGTACACAGTTTATGGTGGATTGTGAAATCCCTGGAAGACCTCTCACACACACACACATACAGTCATACACGTACATACAGACACACACACACTGTATACCTTTGTTTCTGGGAGATATGACGGATGATCGTCGAACCAATCAAAGTAGATTTCAGTAACTTCGGTTTTGATCGGAAGGTTAAACGAAAGTGCGTAGTCGTTGACGAAACCGTTTCTCGCGTAGTACAATTCGCCTGGAACACCTAACGCAAGAAAGATACGTCCTTTGAAATCCAGGTTTTCTCTATTTCTGATTACATCTTTGGAAAAATCAAGTTACCAGTCCTTTTTCAATAATATGCTGAGATTTTCAATTGAAATTTCCCGGATTAAGATAGCATTTTGAGATAATTTCTCTCTCTCTAGCAATCTCTTTTATCTACTTGGAATTTTGCAATGGTTACTAAACGAGTAATGATAAAATAGGCCAAGGGAATGTGAAACAACGCAAAATGTCAACGAATGAAATTTGCAGCCCATGTAAATTAAGTTCAAGAGAAAAGTATAGGAACAGAAATCGAACCAACGACAGACGACATGCAAATGAAAGGAAAGTCGTTGTAACTGATGCTGGACTATTGCAAAGATTACAAAGCCACGTCGTTGTATTTTAGTCACACTCGGTTACAGCGTTAATTGTACAATATTTGGCATAACTGATTCTGTTTAAAAGTAATTTCTATAATATGAAGACACATAACATAAGTGACAGACAAACGAATTATAATTGTCGAAATGGATATACTGACAAATCTAATACTCGTCATCTGCCTCTCTGTCTGTCTTTTTGTCTGTCTGTCTGCCTGTCTCACTCTCTTTCTATCTGTGTCTGTCTTTGTATCTGTGTCAGCCTCTCTGTCTCTGTCCCTGCCTCCCTGTCTCTGTTTCTGTCTGTCCGTTTGTCTGTCTGTCTGTCTCTGTATCTCTCTTTTTCTCTCTCTGTCAGTGCGTTTGCCTTAATCTGCCGGTACTTTCGTCCTATTATTTTTAAAGGCAGCATCATAAGTCTCGGAATGTCTCACTGACTCAGCGTTACCTGAACTCCGACGATGAACTGCGTTCCACTTACCTCCAACTTAGAGACTAGTTTCAAATCTAAGCAGACAGGTCGTAGGGGGAGGGAAACGACGTTTGACCTCTGACCCTTGTCTGTGACTATAAGTACCCGCCTCATGCGGGCAACGGTACCGTTTAGGGGCAGAAAAGCGTCAAAACTCTTCAACTGGAATGGATTTGATGGAAAGACGGAACGGAATTCCACCAGACATGAACTCATTGAAATGACTTTCGACGCGCGATGTTTACATTCGAACTATTTTATAGCGCCACATCAAAGCGCCTTCGGAGAAGTCGACTTCAAAACGACGCAAACTCCTTAAAAACGTCAAACGTTCACTTTAAGACTCGTTGTTTGCGTCTGATGCAACCGTTGCTCAGCAACTCAGCTCAACGGGACAGACTCTATCTTCAGGACAACCGTTGCAACCGATAATTACGAGCGACAGAATTCAATTAGAGACTCCGCTGGGAACCTAATGGAAGCGGAAGATGTCAACCGTCGTCTGTAGATGTATATAGCGCCGAATACCAACGTCGCAACGGTCGCATAAATAAAACAATTTGCAAAAACTTAGCACTAAACGTTTTAGCATAGATATATCGTTCAGCATACATCATTAATCACGATGATGTCGACGATAATGACGATAACGACGACTGTGATTACATATGATGCAGCAGTTACTACCAATCACTATGAAGATTGTTATGGTTGTGCTCTACTTACTTACTTTACATACATAGATTTGCAGTCTTTTGTTTATGCCTGGCTCTTCCGTTTGATGTTTGGACTGATATGTCGAAAAAAATATAATTTCATACAAACTCAACCGATTTCTCATTTATAATATAGCATCGCGCTCCGAGCCTCCAACAAGATGAAGATGATGATAATGATGTTGATGACGATAATGAAGAAGAGAAGAGGATGATGGAAAAGAAACTGAAAAAGAAGATGATGATGACGACGAGAATGAGGAGGTGGAGGAGGAGGAGAAGAAGAAGGAGAACAAAATGGTACAGTAGAGTATATATAGACAGTCGGGTGATAAATTGAGCTGTTACTGAGAGTCTACTAATATCGAAAAAACATTAAACTGTTTCGTTTGGTTGCCAGCCAATCATAAACGCTTTGTAGTTAAATGGACGTTGACTTTGACAGACGACGAATGTGATTGGTCAAGTAGTAACGACTGTCGTTCGTCTCCAGCTTCCGCTGTTCTCCTTAAGAGACCATTCGTCATCTTGATAAGGACTTATTAAATACCGATTCCTTCCACGGATTGGCACCGTATCCCCCTCCTTTCCATCGTTACTTTGAGTACTTTTGGCATCACCTGCATAATTTCCCTCTTTTCATGTTAAAGTGTTCATAAGAAACCGGTCTAATGACAGGACACTGTAATTTTATAATTCAAGTTCCGACCGACATTTGAAACTGAAAAAGGAACTTTCCGAGGGAAACTGTTCCAAAATCGTCACCGAAGTTTGCCGAACAAATAACGAGATTTGTCGGAGCAGGATCAAAGAGTCCGATAATCACCTTCGGGGACTCCTTTGAACTTCTTGTTCGCCCGACGCAGACATTATTAGTCAGTGGTCAAGGAAACAAAGCGAAGACACGCCACGCCTCACTGAATACACCGATGGCTTCAAAAGAGACCATTGGCAGTTGAACATGCACTTATTCATTCGCGCCCTGTGGTGCTTCGTCTGCAGTGGTTAACCCTCTCTCTCTCTCTCTCTCTCTCTCTCTCTCTCTCTCTCTCTCTCTCTCTCTCTCTCTCTCTCTCTTCCACCGGTAAAGGATTGTAGGTCGAATATTTTTGGTCCAAACACCTGCCAACCTGCCCACCTACTGATTTTTGATATAAATTCGGGCGGCCTCCATTTATGAAAACGTTCTCAGGGCGTGTGTTGTCGCCACACTTTAGTTTAAAAATTCGTCAAAATGCTGACATGTTCAGTCAGTTCGCATCTTTAGGCCCACATTTATAATCGATACAACAAAAACAACAACTATAATAATAATAATAATAATAATAATTATTATTATTATTAGTATTATTATTATTATTACTACTACTACTACTACTACTACTACTACTACTACTACTACTACTACTACTACTACTACATCATACAAGGCTTTTTGCATTTGGATTTTTAGATACCTCTGATAAAGACTTTACGACCATTTGTCATTTTTAAAGCTTAAACGATAGGCTGAGGAACGGAAGAAAGAAACAGGAGATTTTTCAAGATACAAAAGATGATTTGGATTGAGGAGGGAGTCAGCGACAGAGGGCGATATGCAAACAGTCCCAGACGAAGAATGCTGTTTCTGAGATTGGAGTCAAATGGGGAAAAGACATTATTGTCATTTGAGACATTTTTCAAATTGTCAAAGTTTGTTTCGTTTATTTCCAGCCAAGTAAATGGCAGACGCGTCACGTGATATCAATCTTAACCAAAAGCAATATCTGTCTATTTGAGATTAAATTTGTTTGGCCCTTCAACCCACTTTACTGCGAACATAAATCTTGCAAATATTTTAAGGAAATCGAAGTCGACCCGCAGTCTTGCATATTTGGCCACACAGATATCAGTATTTTTGCGAAGAATTTGCCGTGCTCAGATGTTATTTGTTATGAATAGTTTACGGGTTGACTGATCACTTATCGAGGTAGTAAGAACTCGAGAGCTTGACCAAGGATATGTAGCGAAGAAGGAGAGCGGATTAAAATACGAACCTTCGCACCTTCCTCCTCCTCCTCCTCCTTCTTCTTCCTCCTCCTCCTTCCTCGTATTATTTTCTTTTTCTTCATCTTCATTCTCTTCTTTTTCTATTTCTTATTCTTCCTCCTTTCCTCTCATTCTCTTTTCTTCCACTACCACATCTCTCTCTCTTCCTTCTTTTCTTTCTATTCCTTTTCTTTTTCCTCCTTCAAGAGGCTCCTTGTCTTTTTCTTTTCTTAGTTTTCCTTTTATTCTACTCCTTTCTTTCACTGCTACTTCTCTCTCTCTTCCTCTTCTTTTTCTTCTCGTTTCTAATCGTTTTCCTTCTTCGTTTATGGCGCCTTTATTGTGTTTTAACCGGCAGAAAGCGTTCTCACCCTTTCAACCTATTTCCTTGGTGCAGTTGAAATTATCCTGATGAAACTGGTACGTCGACAGGTCGGAGCGATCATATAATGCTGCCTTTAAAAAGAAGATCAAATGCGGAGAAAAATCAGGGCCAAGAGACTGAGACCGAGACGGACAGGGCGAACAAATTGCAAAAGTTGTCTGTGAACCAAGACGCGCGAGTGTAAGACGCGTCAGAATACAAGGGAACGAATGGAAAGATGAGGTGATGGAATGTGTAATAATAGTAAGATCTCTCTGGTAAAGTGGCTTAGTAATAGCGGCGCCTATTATCTTGTCCAGATGTTAAATGTCGAATCGCAAAGACTCATTTAACGTTGGTGGATTAGCGCTCGATGGTATAATGTGAACCAACGCAGCGGGAACTCATCCGCCGTTCACATGGAGTGCACGAGGTTGGTCTCCGTTGATACCTTATCGTAAAACGCATTCAGAAGAGTAGATCGATGCTAATGATAGTGATGATCATAGGCAACATGTCGGCGATGGCCTTCGCGAGAAATTCTTTTGTTAATGAAATTTTAATAACATTTTATCTGGTAATGTCGTACTCTATAGTATGTAAACTGTTGTTTTCCACTGATCAATCAATCAATCAATCAAATGCTGTAATGATAATAATTTTAAGTAGATTTTCGTTATAAGTTTATATTCGGTTATAACGTACCGCAATGTACGGTCCCATGTGACGCGCTCCCCTGTTGGATGGTATCGAATAGAACGTGTCTCGGATATAACGTGCTGAATTTGACAGACCTTCTAGGTACGCTCTAACGAAGTTCTACTGTAATGACTAATATTCAATAGACTCGAGGTTTCAACACAGGAGAAATTCTAATAGACCATTTAAATCCAGCTATTATTATTATTATTATTATTATTATTATTATTATTATTATTATTATTATTCTTTATTAATAAGCATTATTATTATTATGCAGTTATTTTTCTTTCGTCTGCACACGCAAACACACACACAAACACTTTTGTAGCCTAAAACGAACAACCCCTAGTCTTGCAACCAGTGATATTCGACCAAGAGACCAGCATCAATCACAAATAAAAAACGTATAGAAAGCACAGAACAATAAACTGGAGCAATTAAAATCCACTTATGTACAGACGCTCCGAGAAAGAACACAGTCTATAGCCGAGGGAAACGGACGAAGAAAGTGATACGATGTTTCTTTCCTCTGACCTTTACTGCCTCTGCGTGATATAATAGCTCTGAACAGGTCAAAAGCATATTAAGTGAGTGAAGAAAAGACGCAGAGGAGTCGAGAAGAAAACACGAAAGATAATCTAAAATACAACTAGAAAAACAGAGAATGTCTTTATTTTAGAAACTCTACCTCAAGGAATCCGCGTCATCTCTACAATTTGCGTCAAGTCATTCATTCATTCATTCATTCATTCATTCATTCATTCATTCATTCAAACTATCCAACAGGTTTTTTACAACTTGTGTCTCCAGCCCCTGCAACAATTGGGAATAAAGAGAGGAGAGGGAAAGGCAAGATCTAAGAATGCAGATCGCTGATTTCGACGACGAACAAAGAAAGAGACGACGAAGCGCAAAGAAGAAGACAAAAGCAGTGGACAGGAGACGTACGGACAGGGTCACAGAGAGGGATCAAAAGAGAAACGAGAAAATTAAACACTCAAAAGGCGAAACGACGACGCATACAAAGAAGCAATTAGCAACCCGAAGACAGACACTGTCAGACATATAGACACAGTCAGACAGATAGACAGATACAAGGAGAGATACACACACAAAAGGAGAGGTAAAGGAAGATAGACTAGGAGAGTTAGAGGGAGAGATGCAAGGAGAGATAGAGGAAGAAAGAGCGAGCGAACTAGAGATAGAGAAAAAAAAGTGTGAGATAGAGATAGATAGATAGATAGATAGATAGATAGATAGATAGATAGATAGATAGATAGATAGATAGATAGATAGAGAGAGAGAGAGAGAGAGAGAGAGAGAGAGAGAGAGAGAGAGAGAGAGAGAGAGAGAGAGAGAGAGAGAGAGAGAGAGAGAGAGAGAGAGAGAGAGAGAGAGAGAGAGAGAGAGACGGAGAGAGAGACGGAGAGAGACGGAGAGAGAGAGACAGAGACAGATTTAGCAGCTGGCTGTGCGTGAGCCAGGACCTTGGTGTCTTTATGTCTTTCAGACTCTCTGTTTAGACGTATTCGGTTACGCGCCGCGGATTCCAGCGACGGAGGTGAAAATTAAGATTAATGTTTCTGAGACGCTGTCTCCCCATTCGGGACATAATGGTCCGCTGGACTTAGAACGGGCTGCTGTCTGCATCTGGCGTCCTGCATGGCGCCGAAACTTCTTCGGTTCCAGACGTGAACAGCGGGCGTTCGAACCCGCTCTCCTTTTCTTCAGTACAAGCGATTGGTGATCAGAGACAATTTGCACAAAAGACAATCTGTCGCCAACGCCGCTTTTGGAATATTTATTTTTGATTTATGAGCGAGAGACGGAAAAGGAACAACGAAAGCAGAGGCGTAGCTACCATATAGCAAGAATAAGCAAGGCATTATAAGGGCCCAGAAGAACTGGGGCCCTTTTTGACCACCAATGTAAAAAAGAAAGTAAATAATAACAAAAGCAAATAATTGAAAACACATTAAAAATCAGTCTTAATCAGATAAATTTGACAGGTATTAAATATGGCAGCGCTACAAAAACAAAGCCGTTTTACAGTTTTCATTTCCCGGAATCCGGTGACAGACGATGCGTTATTATTAAACTAGGTGTTTACCCGTCAAAAATGACGAGGGAAATTGGCTGTTTTATCACCCGATTTTGCGCAAATGCAATAGGATTTTGCGCAATTAATTTCCCTAACTCGCCGCTTTTTCCTTCAACCGAGTTAACACCCATTCGCGTGAATTTTCTGAAACTTGATAGTCAACGTTAGTGTAATGATTTGGCAGTGTCGAACGACATGCAGTTCTTGATTCTCCTGTTTGCTGTGCTGCTTTTTCACTCCGACCAATAGCCTGCTCCTCATTCTCACTTTATTGTCGCAAACCTCGTGAACGCTGGACTTTTTTGGTTTTGCACGAAGGGTTAGAAAGAGGAATAAAAAGGCTAAACAATGGTGCAAACCTCATCTTCTTAGCTCTTATATAGCCTGAGATATAGCAAATTCAAAAAAGTAGGATACTAAAATTAAAATATTTAATGGAACAGAAATCGATTTAGGAATTCAGTCATGATCCAGCAATAGCATCAATGGAAATGGACATAATGCCTTCGCTGGATCATGTAATTTTGATCAGAATTCTCAGAATTCAAAACTTTCGCGAAATTCACCGATAATACTTATGTTCAAACATTGGGGTCATCGGGTTAGAATTGATAGATCTTCGCCAAATGTCAACCGATTTTCAAACATTTTGGTTTATTTTGTTCCTCTGACATCCCTTTATAACTTTTGCCGCTGCCGCTTACCGCTGAAAATATTTTCTAGGGCGCCATACAAATATTTGGGGGGGAGATGGTGATATTTTAGGCCGTAAAGTGGACTCTACCCCTAAATTTTTTTGTTTTGTACGGACGATTAGAAAGAGGAATAAACAATCTAAAAAATGGTGCAAACTTCATCTTTTTAGCTCCTACATAACCTGAGATATAGCAAATTTAAAACGTTACAGCAATCATTTCTGAAGAACGCCTTTTCCAAAAATTAAATCCCCAGTACGGTGACGGCGTCTGAAAATTTAATCCCCACTTGAGGGGTTAAATTTAAAAAAATAGGGTTTGAGGTTAGGAAGGAGTAAATATATATATAATGACGGGGGCAGGGCATTGGGAGAGGGAAGGGAGATTTGGGGGGAGGAAAGTGGGTTGTACGGGTTTTCGGATCAGCGTTGTGTAGGTTTGGGAACGGGGTTTGTGGCCGTAGGTTTGGGAACGGGGTTTGGGGCCGGTGGGGTAGGGCGGAGCAGTGATGGGTTGGGGCCAGGGCGATTGGGAAAGAGATGGTAAGAGGAATGGGGGTTGGGAGAGGGATGGTGAGAGGGAATGGGAACGGGGTTTGGGGCCTGTGGGGTAGGCGGGTCAGGTATGGATTGGGGCCTGGGGCAATTGGGAGAGGTTTGGGGAGAGGGAAGGGGGTGGGGGGAGGAAAGGTAACAAAAGGGGTTTGGGGCCTGTGGGGTAGGGGTGGGGCAGGTATGGGTTGGGGCCTGGGCAGGGGATGTGTTGGGCCGGTGCGATTGGGGAGGGAAGAGGGGTTGGGGAGGGAATGGGAACGGGGTTTGGGGCCTGTGAGGTAGGGCGGGGCTGGTATGGGTTGGGGCCTGCGGCTGGGTGGGGATGTGTTGGGGCCAGGGCGATTGGGAGAGGGATGGAAAGAGGAAAGGGGATTGGGAGAGAAGGGGAAAGGGGTTTGGGGCCGGGGCGGGAATGGGTTGGGGCCTGGGCGACTGGGAGAGGGATGGGATGAGGGAAGGTGGACGGGGGTTTAAGCTGCAATTAAGACGCTTCGTTAAACGCTCCGTTGATTTTAATACAGTTTTGATTAAACAATATTTGGTTGTCAATGACAACAGCGTCTTGCAATACCCGCCGTGTTGCCGTCGGACGGACATCGAGAATTATATAATAAGATGTCAAAAATTTTTAAGCCTTAGTGCACTGTTCGTCATGTTGTGACTTTTTAGGTTGAAGGGGTCCATTAATAATTTTTACATTAGGGCCTACAAATCCTAGCTAGGCCACTGACTACGAGATAGATATATTATGATCCTTCGTCGGAAATAATGCACACGTGTGGTCTGCTTAGCACGGTGACTGCCGGTGCCATGCCATGAAGTGTCCGCTGTCATAAAGTTCCCGGTCGGACACTTCCTTGCAGCCACAAAGTGTCCGACCCGTCGAAAAAGTGTCCGGGGCAATTTACTTGCAATATAATGTCCGGGAAAAATTGAACGTGAAATAGATTTGATTGATGTGATTATTTTTGTATAATTAATTATTAATCGTGGTCAGTCTAGTGAGTCATGCTAAACAGAGGAATAAAAGTTAATGAAAATATAACCTTTAATAATATTATATTCCAAAAATGGACGTAGGCAAAATACAAAACGTTTTACACGGTAAGAACGTTTACAACTTGTACAGCGGTTCAAAATGGGAGTTGGGTTTGATCGCTGTGCAAGCTGACTTCCACAGGTATACCGATTTAACACCATGCATAAAGCTAACAACTAATGTGCACTATAACTAATGATTGGCGATCGTTCATTTAGGACGCTAGGACCTTACTACTGGAATGTTATCCCAGCGGAGCTACGGGACAATACCACCTCTCGAGACGTTTACCTGTCAAGACTTAAAGCATTATTCTTTGACCAATCAGCAGCGACGCAATTGTGCTAAGTGCGCCTATTAATGAACTATCTAATCTAATCTAATAACAGTCCACTGCTTTGTCTACGTTGTCTTTTGACTTTGAAATTTGTCACAGATTATGTTAGAATGATCCGGACACTTTTGGCAAACCGGACATTTTCTAGGTACATTTTGTGGCACTACAAACCGTCCGCCGGACACTTTGTGGTTGCAATGAAGTATTCGCCCGGACATTTTTCGTGTAGGACACTTTATGGCTGAACACCGGCAAAGTTTTTGGCATGGAGCCAACCCATGTTGTGAAAACAACATACTTGCATCTCAATATCTACAGTAATTAGAGACAACTCACACTAGAACAGTTATAAAATACAGTACTCAAATTAGGAATGCAGTATAGAATAACTAGATGATTATGTGCATAACTGCTAGTTTTGCAGTTATTAAATGCCTTTTGTGACTATGCTGTAGCAGACATTTTAGAAAAGTATAAATTATAATTTTCTCCCGTGTTTTTCACAAGCTGATGACATTGTTTTTCCTAAATTATATTTACACGTTTTTTGGTTTTTGAAAGTATCAACAAATCAAGCGATTGCAAATTGCAAAGGCATAAATGGAAGAAAGGGGCGAACTTCTGATAACAGTTACTGAAATTAATAAATGTGAACTTAAACTTAGAAATCATGAAAATATTAATCATCAATTTACTTCCATAAATGTCAGACTATTTACAATTAGATGTCAAGGGCCTAAAGTTTGAAATAATATTCCCTCTGAGATAAAAAATATCAAGCTTCTACATTCTTTTAAGTCTAAGCTTAAAACATATCTCCTTAATGAAAATCTTAATGACACACAGAGATGGACATGGGTCCATTTTTTAAAACCCAACCCAACCCGACCCATCAAATTTCCAACCCAACCCAACCCATGCCGGTAATTACAAGTATTCACCCAACCCAATCCAACCCATCCAAGCTTTAAGCAAAGCAAACAAATTCAGCAAATTTATTGATAAGCAACAATTTGCCAATTATTGCATAAAAATCATTTTTAAAAATTACCTCTCAAGTGTTGCTGTATATTTTCCGCCATTATAATTATCAGTGACGTGCAAAGGAAGGTTGACGTCCGAGTTATGATTTGTACTTATACTCTCTAAAATTCAGCTTGAAATGTCGAAAGACTAACGAATTAGGAACCCTAGAGCCATTATAGCATTTGCTTAGCAAGTTCGCAAACAGTAGCTCATAAATGTTATTGGAGGTAATAAGGGGATTAAGATGGATTTACAGTGTATGGTTCAAAGAAAGGGACTATAAAATAACTTTCATTCATCAATTTCGATTCTTGATTCCAATGCTTTGAATTATTGACTCCCACCGGTCTTATGCAAATATCTCGTGGCTGCGGATAAACATCTACCTACATGTATAGGCATATGACGCTGCACAATATCGAGAACACAACGGCCACAACGGCGAGGAGGGTTTTATGTATAAAAGGAGATATGGCTTTAATGCTCCATTATATAGGAACAACTGTGTTTAGATGAATAGAACCAGGGGCTCAAGAAAGTCCTAAATATAACCCCTCCCCCATTCGCTTTACTAATAGCCGTCATAAGCCAGTATTGCCAGCGACAGTTCGGCAGCAATTTGTTAGGTGAAAATGTGGGAAAACTATAACCATTTTCTATAACACTGGTCAACAAGGTTTTTGTTTCCTGTGCAATTTCTGGTGTTCCAGGTAGATTTTGTCATGCTGATTACAGGAATAATTTTGAAATTTTCCTATCACGTAAGTTTTTTGAGAAAAAGCTGATTTTAAATTTTAAAATTATAAGAATTTTAAAATCGTGGTTTTCGAGAGTTATCTGAGTTATGGGTATTCAGGTTAGGCAAGAATCTTATGTGACCGCCATAACAGATGTAATATGCACTGCTGGCTCACTTAACTACATGGATTTTGAAAATTAGTATAATTAGGCATGTCCAGACATGCCCAGACGCGCCCAAACCTGTCTTCAAGACTACACGCCTAGCATGTATTGTTGCTATGGTTACGCAGTCCTATATAAATACCAAGCAGCACTAGGAAGCAGCTGCAGTCTTTCTATTTGATGAGATATAACTGTTTAGTTAAAGGCTGTGAATTGAATATATTAACTAATTTAATTAAAGTTTATGAAATGTCGCGTCGATGTCGCAATAGCAGTGACACGTTCTGCTACATCTGTGGAGAGTTTACGTTGAAATCACAGAAGCGGAGTATGACAGCAATCATAAAGAAAGGATATGAGTTATACTTTAGATGCAAAATTGGCAACCAGGACAAAGTATGGGCATCTCATATATGTTGTTCATCTTGTGCTACCAGTCTGCGAGCTTGGCTTGCAGGTAAGCGTCCATCCATGCCATTTGCCATACCAATGATATGGAGGGAGCAGAATAATCATGTAACGGATTGCTATTTCTGCATGACGAATGTTACAGGATTTTCTTCAAAGAATAGGAAGTCTATTGAGTATCCCAACCTTGCCTCGGCAATGAGACCAGTTCCACACGACGAGTCTTCCTGTTCCAACCCCCCGAGTTTTGGACACTGGAGGACGAGGACGAGCATGCAGAGACAGATGAAATGCTGTAGATAGTTAATGATTCAGCTACGGAAGACCCAGAGTTTGAGCCATCGAAATCCAGCAATCCTCATTTGATTTCTCAGGCAGAGCTCAATGATCTGGTCAGAGACTTAGATTTGTCAAAAAATCAAGCAGAATTGCTTGGATCTAGGTTGCAAGGATGGAATCTGCTCTCTCCAGGTACAAAAATTTCAGTATTTCGTAAACGGCATGAAGACTTGACTCGATTCTTCAAAAAAATCGACAGTCTTACTTTTTGCATTGACATTGATGGATTGCTTTCTGCTTTCGGCTGTAAGCACAATCCATCCGAATGGCGACTTTTTGTTGACTCTTCGCTGTTAAGTTTAAAGGCTGTTTTGCTGCACAATGGCAATTCATACCCTTCAGTACCCATTGGACATGCTGCTTACATGAAGGAAACATATGAGAACATGCAGCTGCTATTGAAACACATAGAATACTCGAGATACAACTGGAATATATGTGAAGATCTGAAAGTCGTTGCAATTCTACTCGGTCTGCAGCTAGGCTACACCAAGTACTGCTGCTTTCTTTGCGAGTGGGACAGCCGAGCTAGAGATTCACATTATGTGAGAAAGGTCTGGCCACCTCGCAGGGACTTGGTTCCAGGACATAAGAACGTTAAGCATGATCCTCTCGTTGATCCGAAGAACATTTATCTCCCACCTTTGCACATCAAACTTGGGTTAATGAAAAACTTTGTCAAAGCAATGAACAAAGAAAGTGAAGCCTTTACATACTTACGACAGAGGTTTCCACGCACCAGTGATGCTAAAATAAAAGAAGGCGTTTTTGTTGGCCCACAGATTCGAGAGATGCTCAAGGGCAGTCACTTTGAGGGCCTTCTGCAGGGTGCCGAGCATGTTGCCTGGACAGCCTTCAGGGATGTTGTTGCTAACATTCTGGGCAACTACAAGGCGCCAAACTATGTTGAACAAGTTGGAAATCTGCTACAAGCTTACAAGGCAATGAAATGCAACATGTCACTGAAGATACACTTCCTTCATTCTCACTTGGACTTCTTCCCGGACAATCTCGGCGCCGTCAGTGACGAACATGGTGAAAGATTTCACAAAGACATTGCCAGCATCGAGAAACGCTACCAGGGAAAGTGGAGTCCGTCTATGCTCAGAGACTACTGTTGGTCACTGATACGTGAAGCACAGGACAGTGACTACAAACGAAAATCTACAGCAAAACATTTCTAATTTTCTCATGTCTTGTCATTATTGCCTAGATCCTTCTGTAGGATTATGTTGCAGAAGACGTTACAATACTAAATGCTAAATTGTCGATTTCTTAAAAACCTTACGTGATACAGAAATTCTAATTACATATTTGTGTTCAGCAAGTCAAAATCTATTAGTTTCACCAAAATTTGTAGAGGAAACAAAAACTTGCATAAAATTTGTTGACCAGTGTAACCAATGTATGGTGTGTGCACTGAGCCACGTGCAAATCAGCGTTTTGCAACCCAACCCAACCCAACCCAACCCACCACAATTGCCTAAATTTATGACCCAACCCAATCCAACCCAACCCAACCCAACCCAACCCAACCCATGGGTTAACCCAACCCATGTCCATCTCTGATGACACATCCTAAAATTTGGAACTATTCATTACTTTTTTCTCCAGCTCAAAAACAATTCTTTAATTGAACAGTAATAAATCCGCCACCAAATTCTTAATATCTATATATCTCTTTTTCATATTCTTTTTGGTTGACCACTATACGGGATAATCATCCCCTAGGCCAACCTTTTTTTCTCTCTCCGTCTACTAAAATATCACTTCATTAACTTATCATTACATGTAATATGATCTTAGTTAAGTGTTTTTTCGTTACCTATTTTCTTGATTAATTAAGCTTAGTTTGATTCATTTGTCGTGTTATCTTACTTTTATTATTGACATCTGTTCAGACTATATATAGTTGTATACACATGAGAGAAAATAAATAAAATTGATTGATTGATTGATTGAAGTCAATAAAAGCTTTTAAAGAGTCGAAATGACAAAAATAGCTAAATAATATACACACAGCTGAATATAATAGGATGGATTAGTTGTCGTCCAGATTCCAGAAGGTTCTGGCACCATTTGTGATAGAAGCCTTCATATTGCAGTAAAATCATTTAATCAGGAAAAGTCGTGTGCGTTTATACTTTTACAACAAGGGTGCAAGACTGAAGCAAAATTCACCCGACCTGTTGCCGTATACGGTTTAGACAACGTCTACATGTGCAGTTCGTGGATAAGTGATTAATAGTTTCATCCGACAGCCATTCGAATCAATTAGTTCAGCTTTGATACGATTCTTGTCTCCAATTAGGTGGCTATTTCCATACAGCCAGTGTAAATATAAATCTTGCTAGATTCAGCAAATGGCGTTGTCTATCTGTCTGTCTATCGCTATCTGAGCCTCTCTCTCTTTCTCTCTCTCTCTCTCTCTCTCTCTCTCCTCTCTCTCTCTCTCCCTTTGACTCTCTACATGTCTTGCTGTATGGCTGTATGTCTCCCTCTCTGTCTCTGTGTGTATCATTGGCGTAGCCACGGGTGGTGGCCCTCATATTGGGATTAGGATCGGTTGTGAGATTCGTTCAAAACCGGTGAGTAGCTGGGTGGGGGAGGGGAGGGAGGGGCAGTATTAGATTATTAGATGGAGAAGAACGAACTAGGATAGCAGAGTTTAGTAGAGTTTAAAGCGTTTGAGACGACCACCGTTTTTGCTCGTCAGGAATTTTTGGTTGAAAAATGTCGAAGTGTCCTCCCCCTCTATTCCGGAATCGTGGCTACGCCCAGTGGCGTATTTAGAATTTTGGTAAGGGGACCAGCCCATGGCGAGCGCGAAGCGCGAGCCTATAATGGGGGTCTGAGGACAGGCTAGGCCAAGACCAAAGGGGGGCATGGCCCAAAGGTAAATACGCCACTGGTTTGTGTCTCTCTGTCTCTGTCGGTCTCTATGTCTGTCGTCCTATTTTGAGTGGTAACTGATTGCATGTCATGTGAATTTATTTATGCGTTCGTTGGTGTTGACTTTGAAAGAAATAAGACTGATGCAGGAATTGTGGATATTAGCGGGAGGAACTTCCCCCTCTTCTTCGCAGGTTTCCAATAACTAGAAATGATGATGATTGATGAGTGACGACCTTCCCGCCAGTGCAGTTGTCGCCTCCTTCGAGGCCCCTTCCACCGACACCGGATCCCCCCTCCCCCCGCAGGGCGGTCACTCCCCGCCGAGTAAGGAATCCGCTGACAGATCGTGAATGACTTCACGGTCAGCACCTCAACATCTGTCAACGATGAGGCATGCCCGATGGATGACGGCGCAAAATGACCGGCTGTCGGCAGGACACCCGACGGTCGAGTAATGACAGAGGGTGGCAATTTTACCCCGATGGCTCAATCAGGGGCCCCTGGGTGTGATTATCCTCCATCATCTTCTATTCGGTACGTTTCTTTTAGAAATTCCTAATTTTCGCCACAGTTTATAGAAATACTTGAGTAAGAGCTCTGCCCGCAAGCGCTTCTATATACTTCTATGTATAGGCCCCTATGCATTGTTATTAAGTAAGTATGTCAAATATCGTAAATTTATATAGCGCTTTGGTGTGTAGTACAGTAGTAGTTGCTTATTCCTATATATGAGCTTGATCTTTCCTGCAATAGCTATGGGCAAGGTAGGCTGTGGGGCCGGGCATAGATCAGCGTATCCATAAGTCCTAAGTCTTTCATTTTCTAATAGACTAAGCTTATTAGGTCATTAAGTCGTAAGCTCTAGCAGTCTAGCTCAAATGGGTGAAGAGCAGGGAGATGAGGAGAGAAGTAAGTAAGTAAAATCTCGTTAGTTTATATAGAGCTTTCGAAAGCTTGAAAACGATAAAGAAATCATAGCTTGAAGACTTAATGTATACAGTTGCGTCTGAAATCTGAACATGAAACTTTTTAGCATCAACGATTATACAGAAAGTCCGTCACTGATTAATCCCATCTCGTTTAAGTCATTTAATTTCTTCGCATTTTCACGCAACTCTCTTCATCCCTGTTCAATACATCTGCCTAGGGCGGTTACACGTCGGGGATGACTGGGGATGCATCCCCCCACCGGCCCACCAAAAATGCGTCTTCAATGCATCGAGGATGAATGATCGTCTAAACGGATTAACCTTGATGTGTATTCACACAAAATATGGACAAATCCACATAGGTTTTTAAAGCCACGTTTTCCAGCAGAACTCGCGTCACTCTAAAGTACGAACGGTCACGTGTTGCAGGGGACTGACGTTGTCACGTATTGCGAATGACTCATTCGGAACCAAACTCAGCGAATTAATTGACGAATATCGCTTTGTCGCCATCGTTGTTAACGCCGAAAAAATTATTCGCGAGATTATTTCCATCGTCGATTGCATTAAGCACCGAAAGACCCAATTATATGCAACGGCCTTTACACAGAACAACGCAATGAACACAACACCACCCACGGTTTCCAAAATGAACCTGTGATTCTGCAATTCTGCAAATAATTAAATGGAAATATTCAGAACAGTACTGTGGGTAGCCTTATGAAAAGTTAATGAGGATGAGGATAAACACTAAATATATATATATATATATATATATATATATATATATATATATATATATATATATATATATAGAGAGAGAGAGAGAGAGAGAGAGAGAGAGAGAGAGAGAGAGAGAGAGAGAGAGAGAGAAAATCATTTATATTTAAAAATGCGTCAACCTATGCGCAGTATTGGTAAACAGGTGGGAATGGATGTGAAACAGTCCATTTGCGCCGCTACGTTAAGTCAACTGGTAAATTGGTAATCACTATTTGGTGCTTTGATGGCAAGCCCAAAATTCTACACATTTCATAAAAAATATATATCATTTGACCATGCATGTATAATTGTATATACAATTATACATGTAGATTCTACGACCTCCTGCTCCATCGTCCAACATTAAGCACACACACACACACACACACACACACACATATATATATATATATACATTGAACATCAGATTTCAAACACCGGAAGACGTTCCCTGAAAGACTGAAAGATATAAAGAATTGTATGTATCAGAAAAAATCGATCCCGAGGAATACTACGCAGAAACGTGACTAAATCTGATTAAATCCACGATAGCTTAACGCCATGCATGCGCTGATAATATAATTGGTCCACAATTCAGATGTGGCTTCAAATAAAACTTCTTCCTATATATTCGCGCTTCATCCGGTGTATAGAGGCCATCGCAGTAGCAGTTTATTGGCTGCGTTCACCTGACTGCAGCTGCAGCTGCAGCCGATCGGCAAGGTGCACCGAGGAAATAAAGCACCACGTCTCTTGGAGTAATCTATGGTCTTCGTTTCCCTGTAATTACCCTCAATTAGACGGTCTTCCCCTTAAAAACAGACCGCCATTGTTAATCGCCGGTTGTCAAACAACCGATAAAAGCATGTTGGCGCCGAAGGTCTCCGTAGTACAGGAAGATTACAGCAAAGCCTTTATGGTAATTGCATTGTATCGGTACAATACCGTAATCATCAATCCCCCCCCCCACTTTCACGATGGTTTCCTACGTCCACCACCTGCCCCGCCAATGTACACTGTATATTATGCACACTGTTGCAACTTGCATGCAGCAACTATAGTGTATAGATTACCCCGTAGAATGTATAGATATACTGTTTAAAAGTGTCTTATAAGCTGCATGCAAGACTCAGTCAACAGAAGGCGCATCTGTCTTCACACTAAATGTAGTAATATTCTCAAAATTCCAGTCAAAATCGATAATCTATATTATCACTGTCGAGCAAAACGTTGCAAAATTTAGCAACGCAAAAATTAGATAGCAAAAATCTTGAAATGCTGACGTCTTTCGAAATACGTCAGCATTTGAAAATAGAAAGTATAAAAGCTTTGGAATTTAGTGATTTTTTGCTTAAAAGTAATAATAACCTGGAGAGCGGTGGTTTGATTGAGAAAAACCTTGAGACATATTACGATTTTAAAAACAAGTACAGTAGATTGACTAGATTCACCCAAAACTATAGTCTTTTATGGACTTGCTAACGCGAAATAGACGTAGAATACCAAGCCGTTGTCCTTTAATTTCCGATATATATATATATATATATATATATATATATATATATATATATATATATATATATATATAGACTATATAGCGATCGCCTAAGCGAAGTAATTTCAGTGGAAACTATAATATCTCCAGCGTCTATCCACAGCCTCCTCCGTGCGCTCGATGGATCACGGATTTGTCTGGCAAGCTTTCAAATCAATCGTCGGACTATTGTCTGTGACTAATCGTCTTGAGGAAGATTCGTCGTGTCATAAAGAAGGCTGCAGTGTGTCTGTGTCCGTCGCATGCAGCGGTGTAGACTGTATAGAGGCCTATTCACGAAATGCAAAGTGCCGGTCGTAATGCCGTGAAGAAATAATTATGGGTTGTCATTGCGCTGTATGCGATTGATATATCTTCTTTGTCTGACGGTGTTAAGATATAACGCCATGGTTTCTTGCATTGATTATTATTTAACGTCTGTTATCGTGACCATATTAAAGCATCAATTCGATCACTCATCTCAAAAATTTAGAAGAGGACATTTTTCACTAGGCAAACGTGAGTGTGTGTGTTTGTGTGTGTGTGTGTGTGTGTGTGTGTGTGTGTGTGTGTGTGTGTGTGTAAAACAGGAATTAACTCCGAGGCATTTTGCACATACTGTACAGCAGTATGATAATATAAGTTAACTACTTTACTGTTACTGTGAGTGGAAGATTAATATATGCGAGTGGAATAATAATGCGAGTGGAAGATACTCGAATCAATACAGAAACGAAGACTGAAATGGTTTGGTCATGTTGAAAGAATGAAGGAAGGAAGAATACCAAAGAAAGCACTATACAACTTTGTTGAAGGGAAAAGGAGAAAAGGAAGACCAAGAAAAACATGGATAGAAAACTTAAAAGAGGATGCAGAAGAAATGCAAATGAATTTCATCCAATTGACCAGAGCAGTAAGAGACAGACAGAAGTGGAAGGAACTCATTCAGACCCATCGTCCAACCCAGTAGGGAACGACAGAAGGAAAGAAAGAAAGAAGAAGAAGAAGAAGAAGAAGTAGTAGTAGTGGAAGATTTAGTTTTTAGTTGTCCGATCGTCTCTGGAGGTCGACAACTTACCGGTAGATGGCAGTAGACAGACCTCTCTGCTGCTTTATCGCTTTACACAGTGGAAGTCAATAGCCAAAAGCGAAAGATATTCAGTAGAATTTTGGGAGATTTTATGTCGCGTGAACTGGATTCGGTTTATTTCTTACATTTTATAGCCCTAGAAGAAAAATGTCCTGGATATACTTCGGTGAGTATTCCGCTAGGAACTTTTCTTAGTTTGATTTTGAAAAAATGACCATTTTCCGAATTCATTTGATAAAATACTCCAAATTCTTCAGCATTTCGAAATTGAATAGAATAGACAGTGTACTTGGGCAGACAAAACAATGCTAAGATAGTCTTCTGAAATTCTGAATTTACAGAGAGAGAGAGAGAGAGAGAGAGAGAGAGAGAGAGAGAGAGAGAGAGAGAGAGAGAGAGAGAGAGAGAGAGACGTGAAATAAGATTCATCAGACGAATGAACGGACGGATTAATAGGCCTAAATGACTGCATACAGCGCGTTCATTCATAATGATTGCAACCTGAAATTAGACTCAGATGGGAAATTGACCAATGTTCTATTTTCCTGGGAATTGTGGTGATCATGGGGGTAGCAAGGAATTTGATTTGAAGGCATAATGCGATTTGGGGAATAATTCTTTAAAACCTTGAAAATCTTAAAAACACATTAAAAACTTTAAGGTAGTCTGATTTTTTGGCGGGGGGGTACATATACCGAATTACCTCCCGTCTCTACGCCCCTGGTTTTAGCCATCTTATTGTCCCCCGAGGCTGCAAAAATGGTCGAAAATTCGACCTGCGGGTTGTCCTCAATCCTTCTGTTTTTGGGGGATCTGGCAAAAAAAAGACGACGACGACGACAGGCACTTTCGGGAATTTCAAACGTGTTGTCTTGATGTCTTGATTAGCTTCAAACTCGACATCAGGACAGCAAGACTGCATGCATGCATTTCGTGATCATGATAAACTGCTATACCTTTTTCATTCAAAATTCGTCGAACGGTTTTAGCATCAGATTTCCATCTCAATTCGGTCTCAATTTCGAAGTCCGTAAAGAGACTTCCTATTGGTTTATCTCCTTAGATACAGCGTCCTCCTATTTCCCGTTTCCTGTATAGACGATCAAACGAACTTGTAACGTATTCATGAAGATGATACGATCGTAATTTCGTTGTATACTACGGAGACTCGGTAATCGATCGCACATTGGAGACACGTGACTTGTGACCTGAGTTTTCGATGAATGTCAGGAAATATCAGCAGAACGTCAGACTGGTCCACCACAAGATTAATGAATTTCAGTGAGGCCTCTGAACAATACATTCACTCCAACGACAAAAGCTATAACTTGCACTACAGTAAAGTGCGGATATATTATTTTCAAAAGGACCTGACGAACTATAAAATCTAATTGTTTACAATTAAGTCGAACTTAAAACTCACAGACGTGACGTTGACTCAGGACTGAACATGATTGGCTCATCGCATTGCCTTGTAATGCATTCCTTCCTTCATTACTTCCTTCATTCCTTTCTTTCCTGGGCATGCACCTGCTGCTTAATCAGTGAGATAAGAAACGCAATTTTCGTTGTCTTTTGACTCTTAGGTCGCTTCCGCCGAATTTCCTTCCTCCGCTCAACGGACAGATGTTAGATTCGCTCCTCGCTCCATCCATCTTCGATGCCATCTCAGAAGTCGCCACTGGAAACAGACTGATTCCCTTTGGGACGGCGGTCCTCCCTCGCTACGCTTCGTTACTCCCGCGGCCCCACCGGACCTCCGGTCTCCCCTGGGCTCCGGACGCCGGAACCGACCGAAGGGAACGATAAAGCTTAAAGCGGCCAACAAGACGCCTTGCTCTTGGAGGACGAACATTTTAATTAACGCAGGGAAAGATTTGACAGACAGACAGACAGACAGACAGACAGACAGACAGACAGACAGACAGACAGACAGACGACAGACACACACAGACAGACAGACAGACACACAGACAGACAGATAGATAGATAGATGGATAGATAGACACACAGACAGACAGACACACACACAGACAGACAGACAGACAGATAGATAGACAGACAGACAGATAGATAGATAGACAGACAGACAGACACACACACAGACAGACAGACAGATAGATAGATAGATAGACAGACGCACAGACAGAAGTGGAAATATTGTCGATGGAAATGGAAGGGGTGGGTTCTTTTGTGATTGGAAGGGCGTGGTGATAATCTGGATTGATCTAATGCGGCCAGAAAAGGGTTGATCGACGTGGAAGGAGACCGAGACAGCAGCAGCAGCAGCAGCAGCAGCAGCAGCAGCAGCAGCAGCAGCAGCCGTGGATGCCATCTCTATAATCGACTCAATGCTAATGCCTCTCCTCCATGCAGGTCACCGATAGTACGGACCGCTGTGTCGAATTGCGCCCGATTAATCTTCGTTTAATCTCCGCTTTCCGAATCATTCCTTGTGTTCTGATTGTCTCTTCTTCTTCTTCTTCTTCTTCTTCTTCTTCTTCTTCTTCTTCTTCTTCTTCTTCTTCTTCTTCTTCTTCTTTTTCTTCTTCCATTGCCACGCTGATTTTTTTCTTCCCTACATTGTCTCAGTTGCCATGCGAGGCACGGGCGGTCTCAGCGAAGCTCCTGTACCCCTTCCCCGCTCAGGGACCGATCTGGTTGGAATCTGGCGTTCCTTCTGTTCTGTGCTGGGAGGCTGTAGCAGCTCCAGAGGTCGCGAGTGCAGGTAGAACTTCGTTATAACGTGCATAGCGGATTCTGTTCAATTTGGCATGCTATATCCGATGTAGGTTACGTTATATCCAATATCGTCAAATATGGCAGCGCGCCACACGGGACCGTACATTGCGGTGCGTTATAACCGAGTAAGTGTTATAGACGTGCCCGTTATAACGAAGTTTTACTGTATTTGATGTGCGCTTCGAAGGCATTGTGAGTTGTGACCCACGCCAACTTGTCTAATGTCTCCCTGCAAATGGTTTATTTACTGCGCTGGTAAATTGTGATGGTTTGCTTGTCGCCTAAAATTTTAATAGTCTCTTGAAAACAACCAGCCGGTATTTGGTGAATGATTTGCACTCAGATGAAATATTCAGTGCAGCTGTGTAATCGCGTGGATTGCGCTACAGGCTGCAAGCGATCACTGATAATTAAGCGAGGAAGTGAGTAGCAACCCGCACTGATTTTAGAATGAGTGGGTTACAACTGATCGCACTTTAATAGCATACATCTGTGATAAAATCAAATATGAGAACTCATTCCTGAAATATTGGCATAGAAGTTATGAAATTATTTGGGATATGGAGATAATTACTTTAGATTTAAAATGTGAAACTACTGTCGCGAGTATCTCAATACGAAATCTGTTGTTATATCGCAATCAAGCAATTGATACTTTTCGTTGAATTTATCCATAATTTAAGGCTGTTCTCGTCTCTTCTTCTCTTCTTTGGTCCATGGATTCCCCGCCACACACACACACACGAATACCTTATAAATTTTCAGTAACGGTGTAACCTATGCCCGGTCTGCCTGGGGGAGGGCGAAAAGGGGAGAGGTTTGGATCGAATCGAAAATGCAACACTCGACTTTTATAACGTCACTATTATTAGTGATTAGGTAATTACCATACACACACACAAAATGAAAATTGGAATACATATAGGTATCATCATCATCATCATCATCATCATCATCATCATCATCATCATCATCATCATCATCATCATCATCATCATCATCATCATCATCATCATCATCATCATCATCATCATCATCATCATTATTATTATTATTAATTATTATTATTATTATTATTATTATTATTATTGTCGTTCATTCCTTCTATTTACATGTCCATACCATCTACTGTAAGTCTTCTTCTTCTGACTGTATCTATTATTGTCTCTTGTATATACCCATTCCTTTTCTGATGTCTTCATTTCTTATTACTTACAGTCTGCTTACTCCCAAGATCTTTCGCAAGCAGTTCATTTCTGTTGCTAGCAGTCTGTTTTTGTCTGTTCGTTTTAAGATCCATGTTTTTAATCCATGCACATAGTATTCGTGGTGCAATGATAGTGTTAAATATTTGAATTTTGGTGCTGATCCTCATTTCTTTTGCATTCCAAATACTCCTAAGTCTTTCCATTGTCTGTAGTCCGTTTGTTGCTCTCTTTTTAATATCTTGTTTGTGTCTTCCATCACTTGTAATTTTTCCTTCAACGTATATAAAAATTCTTTACTAGTTCTATGCTATTTCCTTCTAATGATATGTGTATACTTATCTCTCCCCTTCTGTTGATCGCCATAAATTCAGTTTTTACTGCATTGATTAACCCTGAGTCCAAATCTTCTGCTTTTTTGATTTACTTGATCTACGAGCCTTTGTAATCCTCGCGCATTATCCGCGCGTAGACTCACATCATCTGCGAATTCTATGTTTGATATATTATTTTCTCCACTACAATTCACTCCAATGCTTAGATTCTTCTTAGTCGTTATTTTAAAGATTAGGCTACTTCTAGGATTACTACGAATAGCGTCTCCTCTCTTTCTCCTCTCCTGTGATGTTTTGGGTTATAGATTCAAACGCTATGGCGCTTGAGAGGTTCTGCACGACAGGATAATGACGTTGCGATGGTCAAGGGAGAATAGACGCGGTTGTAGCTGCTCTGTCGGCAAATAGAGGAATGGGTTGATCAGTCGGAAGGACGAAGCAGTCGTTATCGCAATTTGATGGCTACAATGTGCTTTTTGTTACCCTGGGGCCTCGCAATCGTCTGACCCCATCGACCCCGACAACCTCCCTCCATCCCCGCACCCCTCGGATGCACCAGTGGGGGAGCAGAACCTCTTGCACCTTGTCTCGGGAAGTAAAACCGATCTCAGCTTAGATGCTTGGCCTAAACTAGGAGGAGAGCTGTCGAGATCGTGTTTTGCCTGGAGATTTATCGCTACAGCGTCGAATATCTTCTACTTGTATCCATTCAACAGTTTCGCCGCCGCCGTCTTTGTGAATCTCGAGACGTTTAAGAGAAAAACACTACGACGACTGATTTACTGACAGAGAGAGAGAGAGAGAGAGAGAGAGAGAGAGAGAGAGAGAGAGAGAGAGAGAGAGAGAGAGAGAGAGAGAGAGAGAGAGAGACAGAGAGAGAGACAGAGAGAGAGAGAGAGAGAGAGAGAGAGAGAGAGAGAGAGAGAGAGAGAGAGAGAGAGAGAGAGAGAGAGAGAGAGAGAGAGAGAGAGAGAGAGAGAGAGAGAGAGAGAGAGAGAAAATAATCGCTGTAAAATAATCCACAAAAAGAGTCAGTAAATGTGAACATTGTTTCAAAGTCGTTCTGAGTAAATCCCTGGGTGAATATCTTTATTTGTATACAATGGCGTAGTCAGGATTTCTGGAAGGGGGTTTTTCGTTTTCGAAAAAACACTGACAAGCGAAAAAGGTCATCAGCCTTATTTTTGCTATTTTACAGATGCTGACAAGCAAAAACGTCATCCGCATCTTATCTCTCTACTTGTTCCTTCTCCAGACCCTGACAAGCAAAAAAAGGTCGTCGACGTACCAGCCATGGGAGTCTCAACCCCAAAATCGCGTCCAAAAGTATAAAATGCATGGAAACACGTTTAAAAAATTATTTTTGGCAGCCAAGAGGGGGATTTTAACCCCAAATCCCCTTGGCTACGCCACTGTTTGTATAGTTTCTGGGCTATGTGTCTATGTGTGCATTTGCATTTATATATCTATTTCTATTTATCTAGCTTCTATTTATATATCTATATCTATATATCTATATATCTATTTGCATTTATATATATATTTGTATCTATTCCCGAGATTTTTCTGTATCTCTGTTTCTTTCATTGTTTCTGGATTTGAGAAGACTGTATCATCGTATTTCTATGTTTCTGTATTTGTCCATGTTAGTTTTTGTTAGTTTCTTAGTTTCTATCCTTCATCTTATTTTGTGATATCCATTCGTTGCTTTCTTGATTTGTCTTTGAGACTTCTTGCCAGAACAATGAACAATGGACAACAATGAACGACAAGATGATTGCCCCATAATAACCATATATAACTATCTGTTATATTATATATTCTCCTGTCATAGACTATATGAGACCAGCTGTTATCGATTAATACGAACTAATCGTACGCTCTACATCCAGATGGGCATGCCAAATGCCATTAGCTATAGTAGCTAAGACAGGTAGCACATGGCAATGCTCAGTGTTTTGTTCTCCCTATCTTGGCAAGAAAATGGGTGGTTCTCGGGTCAGCCATTCCCTGTCCTCCAGGGTATCCAAACGAGTCTCGTTAGCAAGCGCCGAAATTCCAAAGTCACTCCTGGCAGGGTCAAACCGTGCCAGGGTTAGCTGCTAAACGGAGATGGTACCGGCGTTAACCTAGCCGCAGTACGAGCGATTTAAGAGGAAAGTCAGGTGCTGAGCGATTGGGAGGAACTCAGTTACAACCAACCGCCATATTTATCGAATTAATTGAGCTCCACTGAGGGACCAATGCATGGCAGCTACGTCGACCGGATTAAACCCGCTTTCGCTAACAGAGGGAGATGGAGTGGTCCAGTTGGGAGCGGGGAGGAGGACGACATGGGAGGAAGAAAAGCAGCAGGGGCGAGAAATGTTGCCAAAATATTCGCCTAGAGCAGGGGTACTCAAACCGCGGCCCCGGCCCGCGGTCCACAATCCCGTTGCCTTGGTTCACTCATAACACTCTGTTAAGACTAACCGTATAAAAATTTAAAAAATAATATAGCCAATATATTGAATTGTCAGAACTTTATGTGCAGAATGCATTAGCTGCCCATAGGTGTGTATTTCCTTTGTCTGTCCTTATCTTTCTGTTTTATCTCTGTCTATATATGCGTCTGTTTGTCTGTCTGTATGGTTTGACTGTCAGTTCCTATATGGTGGCCTAGTTGATTAAAACCGTTTTCAGTGACACCCGCCGTAGAACTCAAAGCTCTGATATCTGAGAAAAATTCCACACCAGTCTGAAATTATTTACGTTGAACACAATGACAATAAACTCAACGTGGTTTCTGACATCTGCCTGCCTCCTTGGCATAATAATACACAAGTGGCTGAATTTACAAAAATCGCATTGGAGATCGGACTAATTCCACCACAAAACGTTTACTCCCTTCAATGCAAAGGGGGAGCCCTGGGAGCCCGTGTCTCCTGTTCGATGCCTGACCTCAGTGGTCCCCGGACAGTCCGATACCTTAGTGCACTTAGTGATGTAGCGTGGGGGCATGGGGCGGTTGCCCGGGGCGTAACATTCTTGGAGACGCAAGATTTCAAGTGAAAAAAGAGGAAAAGCAAGTAATTATAAATCATAGGAATATCCTGACGTCATGAACCAAGAACAAAAAGAAATTGTATCATATATGTACTTTCTCGGAATCGATTAGTTGGTCCCCCAATGCTTAGAAGTTGTCCCCCAGGGCCCCAACGACCCCACTTTCTAAATCCTAGAGCCGCCACTGCTCCAATGGGGAAGGTTTGGACAGCCAAGCCCCGTGAAATTATGCTGTCAGTCGAATCCCGACAGTGTCTAGAATAAGATAATAACAATCTTAGCGTTTCAGACAATATTATGAGTCATATCAACGTTGCTCTGTGTAATGCGTGATGCTGACGATAAAATATAAAAGTTCCTGATATCAGTTGAGCTAAAAATCCCTTAGAGGAAAAAACTACAGGTCATGAAAGGTAAGGTGAAGTTCGTTTAGCTAATCCAAAGCCTGTTTGAGAACCGACCGATTAACGCCTTCAATTTTCACGGCATCCCATCTTGGTTCCCCCAATTCCCCTTGTTTGTACTGGAAATGTCTGCTACCAGGGGCGTAGCCAGGAATATGATTTGGGAGGTATAATGTGATGGGGGGTATAAATCTTTAAAACACACTAAAAAAATTAAGGAGACTTTATTTTGGGGGTGGTATATATATACCGATATACCCCCGTCGCCGCGCCCCTGCTGGCTACGCCACTGGGTTCGAACCCGGGCCTCGTGCCCAGCAATTCTGCTGGCTAAACAGTGGCCAACGGCACCACCGCAGTGACTGCATGACCAGAGATGTCCATGGGTCCATTTTTCGAACCCATGGCTACCTCTGTGCATGACGTCATCATCGATATTCGTGACATTTGTCTGGTGATTCCTTTGTCTCGTGCTAATCTCTCGCCTCTCAAACGAAGAGCGGAAGCTTCGCAGCGGGCCGGGTTCGAACCAGGGATGGCAACGTCCTTATTAAGACCATCTCCTGACAGGAACAGGAAGACTCGTAAATCACTAGCTCCCCCCTCAAGTCCACCGGATCATGCGGACCCTCCTGCTCCTCTACCTCTACCTCCTCTTCCTCCTCCTTCTAAGTGGGAGAGACGAGAGTCGATTGAGGAGGGGGGCTGGAGATTTCTCCGTTGTCAATTAGACGAAAGTCGGTTTCCAGTGGAAGCGCTGGGCGGAAATGACCTTTAACCCTGTCATGGAGGATTTCTGGGTGGGCGGAGGGAGGTGGGTCCTTTGTAGACGGGATTAAAGCGTCCATTTTAATTTGTAGCAATGGATAATTTGTTGCCTGGTCGATTAAATCCAGGCTGATCGTCAGAAAAAATCCGATTCATTTCGACCGCTGCTGTTGAGTCTTTAAGACGGCGCCGAACGATTGAGGGAATATTTCCTAAAAGCGGAATCTGTAATTGCACGGCACGAAAAACCGAAGAGAAAACAGCATGTTTGGCCAATTAGAAATTTCGTAATAATTAACCAGAGTAACTAATGCAAATGTTTACTATTAATGTACTTCTTACTTCTATCAATTGAGGAAAAGAGTGGATCTCCTTTATAACATTATAATGGCTATGTTACGTACACATGGCAGATCTGTTATTTTGTAGAGTTGCGTCTATTTTACTCTCTCTCTCTCTCTCTCTCTCTCTCTCTCTCTCTCTCTCTCTCTCTCTCTCTCTCTCTCACACACACACACACACACATACTGCGTCTCTCTCCCTCTGTCTGTCTATCTCTGTCTGTCTCTGCCTCCGTCTGTCTGTCTGTCTGTCTGTCTGTCAGATACTTTCTGAGCAATTATCACCAGAGGCAATATGGTCACTGACTTTGATTTCAGACAAGGCCTGTTGCTGAACGTGGTCTCTGCGCTGTAGATCCTGTTTCCGTTCTGTGATATCATTTCTCAAAGGTAGAATAGAACAATGAACTCGGGGCCACACCTGCATCACACCTCAGAATCAGAGAACCTGTGCGATCGCATTAGAATAGATGTGAAAGGTACTACAAGAAGAAGAATGTCTTCTGTCTAATTTTTAATACCGCGTCTATTTCTCGGTCAGCTGGAGAGAGAGATCAGACTGCAAATCGGCCAGATTACAGATAACGCCCTGAGGATATCTAAGCACGTAGGACAAAGGATCCTCCGCAGTTTGAACTCAACGGATCCCATGGAGGAATCAGAGAGATGTTTATTCAGGCGGCTTAGCAAAATAGGCGATCCATCACGAATTCGATTCGACAGAATGTTCCAGAATCGAGACGGATTGGTCTTTCTGTGATCCATTAGTCGGATTCTGCCACCCGCTGTGAACGCAACGGTTCGGCTGGTTGTGCCGTGACACCAGAGTTGGGCCATGGGTTGGGCCATGGGTTGGGCCATGGGTTGGACTATGGGTTGGGCCATGGGTTGGGTTAATCTTAATTGATACAGAGTTAGGTGAAGTCTTCGTGTCGAAAATAATAACAAGATTGATTCGATTTATTTCAATTAAAGAAACCAATAATTCTACAGCGGACACGATCGACAGGACGTCTCATTCCTCAGAGTCTACTCAAGTCCCAGATACAAGTACGAACCTATAATGTCATCAGAGGCAACAACATAAAAACTGGAGAGCACATTAATATACAAATGTAGGCATACTAAAATAAATATTATATTAAAATATCAACACATAACAACATGGATTCAATTACATGCATTAGAAATCCCATTTCAATTCCTGCTGTACACTTTCCTCTCTGGCTGCTCGTACTGACTTAGCATTCACTAAGTATTCTACTCGAAGTACTCAGCTAACATGTTAAGTATTCGTTTCCTATCCTGCAGAGACCTCATTTACAAATGGACAAATACAGAAGGAATAACTTAACGCATCTGTTTAATATTCAGGTGATTAGAGACAGAGATCGTGAGAGAGAGAGAGAGAGAGAGAGAGGCAGGCAGGCAGGCAGGCAGGCAGGCAGACAGACAGACAGACAGAACAAGAGAAGGGAACCGCGTTGCATAACGCAGAAAATGTTAGCAGAGAAATGTTGAATCCTTCATTAAAATATCGCGAGGGAAGAGTTTTAAGCAGATACCGCCATCTATTGACAGTTGGCAGTAAAATAATCATCGGAGTCGATTCTGTCTGTCTGTCTGTCTGTCTGTTTGTCACTCTGTCTCTGCTTCTCTCTGCCTCTCTGTCGTACGCGCAGCAACTCAGCAAACGGAGAGTCATTGTGGAATCACTGATCCGTGACGTGAACAAGGCCTTTTGGGTGTCGGAGACCCATCCACGCGACAAAAGAATAATCGTATTCACGCATGACTGGTCCACCAAGAGATGGAATCATTCGGAAGGGTAAGTGTTTCTATGCATTGGTAGCATTCGTCTCTCTCTCTCTCTCTCTCTCTCTCTCTCTCTCTCTCTCTCTCTCTCTCTGTGTGTTTGTAAAACTGCCGTTCTTTAGTGCGGTCCTTTATGTTTTTAATTCATTTTCTGCGAAGAAGAAAAAACGAAAATGTATAATTACAGTTTCAACCGATCGAAATCTTCCAAAGAAACTTTGAGTAAAAGCAATAAAGGAAAATCTACGACAAAAGCGACGAACTCTATGCTAACAAAATAACCAACCATTGTCGACTCGAAGGTGGTGGTCTATGGTTCACATCGAAAGTAAAATAAATATGATATTGAGAAACATAAATAGTCTGCACATCAGACAAATATTAAGAGTACCTGACAGATTCTCACATGGAGTAAAAGTCCAAGGCATTCGTATAAAATCGATTTTAAAAATTCCGACACTGCCTTGTTTGCGAGGGTTGAAGGCAACTCTCAACTGCTTGCCTTGTCGGAGATAAGTGCCGGACACTTGTCATGCCCACGCCGAGTGACTGACTTTCCTGATTCGCTTTACGGCGCTATAAAAATTGTCTGACCAATAAGAGTAGGTAGGCAAACTAAGCGAGAAACTGCAGTAGAGAAAGCCGCATATGATCCACATAAAATTCGCAGCCTCCCCGTCCCCTCCCCCACCACCCTTTAAGTGTATATGGTGCAATCGTAGGAAAGGTTTACTTCGGACACTGCCCGAAGCGTAAACCATTCGTCCTCAAGATACTACTAATATTCTGTATGCAAATGGGTCAGCTGTAGGCCTGCTGATGGCTTTATCTCGAAATAGTTGGCATACTCCACTGATATTATTAACGTCTGTTACACTATACTGTACTTCGATATCGAACTTAATGTACTGTATAGGCGAATGCAGAAGGGACGAACAATCTGAGGGGGAAAAGTCTGGTTACTCGTACAAATGAATATAAAAGACAGGGAACTGGGACAATGCAAAAATAACTTCGATGAAGTCGAAGAACAGATGCAATTAATTTCTTTTAATTTCGTTAATTTTTCCTCTGATAGTAGAGCTTTATTTTCCGAAAGATGTTACCGTAAGTGATTTTTGAATGGTAAAAGAGAATACATGCAGGTAAGAGAAAACTTGACCGCTATGTAGCATTTCCAGTGGCCGTTCCAAGAAGTCTTGGTGGGGGGAGGTGCAGTGAATTTCTAGGAAGATCCCGCCATTTGCCAAAGAAATTATATGTAAGCGGTTGAGAAGAAATCCGTAGATTTGATTTATAAAATATAACGTTCTTCTGAATCGACAATGTATAAAAGTCATTTTAGTCTGGTTAGTTATAGACTAATTTATATAGCGCTATTGTCCTAGCAGGCCAGAGTCAAGAGTGCTTTACATTGAATTAAAGGAGTGTCCGAACAAGTGCGTTTTTAGTTTCTTAGCGAATGTTTCCAAGTTGGTCGCGTTGGTGACACTG